>CAJVQA010001009.1:0-28233 GCA_910591915.1 Cetraspora pellucida | reverse complement strand
CAGAGGAATGCAAACTGACAAATCAGGTGGTGCAAACACTAGATAAGTCCTTGTGGCCATGTAAATCTGTTGAAATTAAGTAACAAGAAGTCTATTTGGGAAGACTCGAGTAAAGAAATAGCTGAATCTTTGATGACTCTACTGTAAAGGCTAGTTCAGAGAAACAGATACCCAGGTCTAGTACTTGGTCCTAGTAGTCGGATGGGCAAGAACCTCCGAGTTAGGAGTCTTAGAGGTACTACTAACCAGGCTATCAGAACGAACTGGAGGAAAAGGATATCAGGCCAATCTGATATACCGATGAACTGGTCGTAGTCCTACACAAGCTATCTGGATTGGGAGTTTGGTAAAAGGGCAGGGGAAAAGACAGAGATATACTAAAATACTGGAGTTATGCTGTGAAGTAGATGCTAGAATTTAAGTGAACTTTATAAGGACATAGTGGTTTAATGATTAACCCTGATCGCAAGTGTTGGTTCTGCCATAGCGATACCTAGATCAACTGTAAAAATGGGTACAGAAGGCTTTGGGAGGTTTAGCTTGAGGATAAATTAGTTCTAAGGTTAAAGATAATGATTTGATACATCCGAGATGACCAGTGATATTAACACAGGTTACAGGTTCAAAAGGTTTAAAGTGAAACACCCAAGCAGGGATGTTAGGTATGACAATTGGTAAGGAACCTTCGGGCGGACTCCTTAAATAGGTAATATAGAAAAGTTACACATGTAGCCAATTGTACACTCTCCTGTAGTGGTTCATTGAACCACAATACCGATAAGTGATTAATAAAAGTCAAAAGACCAAAGAGGTCACCTTAACACCAAAAAAAAAAAAAATAATAATTGCTTTCTCTATTATATTTCATATTTTGTTAATTTTTTATATTTTCTCTTTCTTTTCTTGTTTTTCTCTTTGTATGTTTCTTAAAGTTTCTTTTATCTTTAATCACTTCTGTATCTTTTGCACATAACTCTCCTACTCTTCCTTTTTTGCTTTATTATAGAAATATATTGTTCTTGATTGGCCTTTTCTTTTGACTTCTGCTTTGCTATTTTTTGCAATCATGTGTTTTATCCATATTTCTACTATAACTATCTTATGATTACTTTTAGTGATTTCTTCTATGTCCTTAATTTCTGCTCTTTGTAGACCTGAAGCCAGTCCTTCTGATACCCATATATAGTTAATTCTTGTTGCTGTTTCTAAGTTTGACCATGTGTATCTTTGTTCTGTTAGGTGCATTTCTCTGTATATATCATACAGATCTTGTCTCTTTATCTAACTAAATAATGATAATCTTTTATAGTTTGCAGCTTGTGGGTTCTGTCTATCTAGAACATTGTTCACTGTGTGATTAAAGTCTTCCATAATCATTATTTGTGTTTGTCTATTCTTCTTTGTAATAATTTTAACTATTTTTTGTTGAATGTTTTTTTCTACTTTTTGTCATTTGGTAGTATATAGACCTCTATTACTATTAATTCCATTTGCTTGAAATATAGTATAATTTCTATTATATACTTATTTATTTTTTTGACCATGTCTACATGTTTTGCCTATTATTCTTTTATTAGCATCCCTATACCTGATTTCTTTTTCTTGTCTTCTGCTGCACTATTTTAAAAACCAATATATCTTTCTGTTGTTTTATATAATAAAAATTTTTCTTATCTCTCTATAAGATTCATTTTAGTGATTCCCTATATTGTAATTCCTTCTTTTTCTGCCTAGCCGAGCAGATTTTCAAGTTTCCAACCTTTGGTTTTTAGTTCATTGATATTGTGGCATGCTACTTTTATCTCTTTTTTCTTTTTTTCCACTTTTCTTTTAACTGATTTTGTAATAATTCTGTGTTAACTGCTTTTTCTTTTCCTTTTCTGCATTCCTTTTCTTTTAAATAAGAAGATACTATTCTTTCTTCAAAAACTTCTCTTTCTCTTCACAAAAAATTCTCAACTTCCTCATTAGTTCTTGTTAATTCAACTATGGCACCTTCAGGAACGATCTGGTTGGGCTTTTTATACTCTTTCTTTAGTTATCTTCAATTTTTCTAATCTTTCTAGTATTTGGTCTAATATGTTTTTCATGTCTGATGCCTGCTCTTGTGCCTTTCTTATATTTCTAATTTCTTTTCTTGGCCTATTTTCTTTCTGGTCTGTACTTGCTAAATTTTTTTTTCATTTCTTTTGTTCTGATAGCTTCTGTTTTCTTGTTTATTCCTTCTATTATTTGGTTTTATGCTATATTTATTCCTCTTCATATACTCTTTTGGGTCTGTATACTCTTTTTTTGAGTCAAGGTCTTCTGTTTTTTTTTTTCTTTTGTATTTTTTGTATCTTATTGCTGCTTTTATAGAGTTAATCATCTAATCTTTTTGGTTTGACTTCTCAAAACATCGAGACTCTATTGTATCAGACCTTTTTTCTAGTAATTATATTCATATCTTTCTGACTTTTGAATAACATTACTGCATAATTCATTGGTCTTTTCCATCTGTTTGGTAGAATGTATACTGCTATTGCCTTTCTGATTTTGAGCTCTCATAATAAAATTAGTTCAGAGATTCCTTTTGGTATTCTTATTAGTCTTGCTATGAATTAATTTCTTTCTTATTTCTTCTTCTCTTCTTCTTTACCTATTGTCATTCTTGCTAACTTTCTATTTCTTAAGGGAATTATCTATAGAAATGTTTGTTCTTTTTCTCTCTTTACTTTTATTACTGCTGTTGTTCTGTATACACTTCTTCAGATTCTGCATTCTGTTACTTTACCTATTTTTCTTACTAGGTACTTAATTTTATACTCTGTTATCTCTTTTGGTAGGTTCTATACAGTTACTGCTATAGTGTTTTCTTTATTTTCTTTGTCTATATTTTCTTTTCCTTAGTTGTGTGAATTATCTTCTGTTTTTTTGACTTCTTCTTTATTCTTCTTTTCTTCTATCGGCTTCTCTTTCTGCTTTAGCTTTTTGTTTTTTTTGGTTTTCGCTTTTCCTGATTCATCTATGTCTGGAATCATTCTAAATCAATTATTATATTTTCTTTAGATTTTGTTGATTGCTTCTTCTCTGCCATTTTTACAGTCAAATGTGACAATAATCTAAGCATTACCTCTCTTGAACATTTCTTTAATCTCTTTAATATATTTGTTGGATACTAACAATCTGTTAACGAATTTTGTTCTTTCTTCTTATGGACTACTTGGTACATTGTATGCTGATATTTTTGCTGCATACATTCTTTCATTACTACATTTTCTGTTCAATGGTGACCAGATGCTTTATTATAGTAGTTCTTCTATGGTTTTATCTCTATTTTTCTATCATTTAATTTCATGGATTTCATCTTTTTTATCTCTTTCAGTTTCTTCTTGGTTTCTAATTACCATAATGATGTCTTTATAGTCTTTTTGCATTATGTCTGTTTTCTTCTTCTATATAGTTGTCTATTTTTGTTTTTTTGATCCTTATGCTTGTTGTTATTGTATTTGTAACTTTTTTGCTTTTTCTTTTTTTTTGTTTCTCTTTCTCTTTTAAATTTGTATTTTGTTATATCTCTTTTTTATTTATTATTATATCTACTGCTTCTGTCTTATTTTCTCTATATACAATTCTGGGGTGTTGTTTTCTTCTTTTGATACTATTTGAACTTTTTTGCTTCTCATACTTTGCACTACTAGTGGATGTTACTTGTGTGGTTTATTTCTTCTACTCATTTTTTTACACTTGTTGGGTCTTTTATATCTACTTTAATTATTGCTTTGTATATTTTCCTTATCATTATTGTTTCTATTAAATCTGTTTTCCATAGTGCTGCTGCTACTATATCTTTTATATTGAAATAATTGTCTCTATTTGCTAGTTCTTGCTTTAATTCTTTGCTGCTTATAAGCTTTAGTATTGCCTCTGCTCTTTTACTTACCAATTTTAGTGTCATTGATTCTTTTTCTTTTGTTTGTATCATTTGTGAATATATTATATGCTGCTTTGTTTACAATCACATGCACTTTATAATACTTACATGTTTACTCTGTTTATATTTGTACATGTTTGTTTGTTTGTTTTTTCACATACTCATGTGTTCCAAACAGATCTGCGATTCTAGGTCTAAGCTATTTTCCTAAAATTTTTGCTTTTCAAGATTCATTTAAAAAGTGTTATTTTTTTATTTGCTTTTTGGCTTGTTTTTTTTTGCTGCTTTACTTGTTAGTTTTATTTTTGCAGCTTTTTCTTTTTTGTTAAGTTTTTGAGCACAGTTTTGACAATAGTTTTCCTGTTAGTCTTGATTTTTGTTTTTGTAGGTTTTGTGTTTTAGTGGTCAGTAGGAAAAGTTTTTTTGACAATTATTTTTTATCTTATTCTTCTTTATAAATTATTTTTATTTAGTTTTTTTTTTTTTCTTGTAATAATATAAAATAAAAAGCTAATTTTCTTAATTAGTTATTTGCCAAATACTAGTTTTACAGTATATTATTTTTTTTATTTTATTTTCTTTCTTGTAATAAAATAAAGTAAAAAACTAGTTTTCTTAATTAGTTATTTAGCAAATACTAGCTTTATATTATTGAAATTTAAAAACTATATATAGTTGTCAAAAGTCTAATTATTAAGGCTTTTTTTTTAGTTATATTTTATGAACATTTTTAAGTTTTAAAGTCTAATAATCCTTATATAAGATAAACATTTTGTTATATTCAATCTATATAGACTGAACAATAGAATTGGTTTAAAAGCTAGTTCTATTGTTATATTTTATAATGTCTAGAAGGTTATTGAATTTAAATTCTATTTTTAAATATTTATTTTTTATTTATTTTTTATTTTTATTTATTTTATTTTTCTTTAAATAAAAAATCTTCTACTTAATATTTGTATATTTCAAATTACTATAACTTACTAGTTTTTAATAAATTTTATTACAATATGTTATTATTAAGACAATAGTTTTGTTAGATTTTTCTTTTTATAGATTCATTGAAGTTTTAAACATTGGTTTTTTTTTTTTTTTTAAGATGACCTCTTTGGTCTTTTGACTTTTATTAATTGCTTATTGGTATTGTAGTTCAATGAACTACTACAGGAGAGAATACAATTGACTATATATGTAACTTTTCTATATTACTTATTTAAAAAATCTGCCTGAAGGTTTCTTACCAATTGCCATATTTAACACCTCTGCTTGGATGTTCTACTTTAAACTCTCTAAATCTGTAACTTGTATTAACTTACTAGGTCATACTCAGATGTCCAGATTATTGTCTTAACCTTAAGACTAATTTATTCTTAAAATAAACCCTCTAGAGTCTTCTGTACCTATTTTTACAGTTAACCTAGATATTACTATGACAGAACCAATACTTACAGTTAGGACTAATCATTAAACCACTATGCTCTTATAAAGTTCACTTAGACTCTAACATCTACTTTACAGCATAACCTCAATACTTTAGTATACCTCTGCCTTTTCATCTGGTTTTTTACCAAACTCTCAATCCAAATAACTTGTATAGGACTATGATCAGTTCATTAATATATTGGGTCAGCCTAATATCCTTTTCTTTTAGTTTATTCTGGCAGCCTAATTGGTAATATCTTTAAGACTCCTAACCCAAAGGTTCTTGTCTGTCCAGCTACTACAACTGGATACTATAACTTTGGTATTCATTTTCCTAAACTAGTCTTTACAGTAAGACCATTAAAGATTCAGCTATCTCTCTATTTGAGTTTTTTTAAATGGACTTCTTGTTATCCAATTTCAATAGATTTACACAGTCATAAGGACTTATTTAGTGTTTGCATCACCTAATTTGTCAGTTTGTATTCCTCTGTATAATATCATATTTACACAGATGCTCCATAACCTGCCAGTTATGCTAATGTAATCATGATTACAGATATTCTAATTCAATCATTAGTAACAGTTGCCATAATACAAATATTATATAGATAATTATTCAAATTTTTATTGTTGATGGAATTTGAACACCCAACCTACTACTTGAGAGGTTGACAACCTGACCACTTCACTAGGTTACCACATTCATTTTAAACATTATATATAACAATAATTAAATAAAAATAATAAAAACTTGAACTAAAAAAAAAATAGAAAAGAGTTACAAACAGAAAAAGTTAAAATATAATTATTAAAAAATTAGTCAAATAAAATAAAAATAAAATTAAAAAAGTTAGATTTAAGAAAAAGATTATAAAATATAAAAAACTGATATAAAAAATAATAAAATAATTAGATAAAAAAAAACATTAATGCAGTATATATAAGTTTTATAATAAGATAAATTAACAAAAAATATAATATTAAATACAGTTTTGTTATTATATTTGTCAATATGTTGAATTAAAGTTTAAATTATTTAATTATAAAGAAGAAATAATAAGTTATAATAAAGAAGAAATTTGTTAAAACATATATAAAAATTATAAAAGATTAAAAATATTGAAAATAATCTTATAAGATTGTTTTTTATAAGATTAATTATTATATACTTAGTTTTTATAATTGTGCAAATAAACTTTTTATGTTTAATTTGAGTTTAATTTGGTTTAAGTTGAACCTGAACTCAAATTAAATTCAAACAGTAAATTTTATTAATTTAAACCTAAACTTGAACTTAAACTTGTACTTCTTAAATTTGAATCAGACTTGAATATAATAATAAATTTAATCTGGATTTGGTTTAAAATTCATAAACAAGTTTGGATTTGAATATAAAATATTTTAAAAAAAGTTTGTAATCTAAAGTTTAACAAACTCAATTTTTGAATATTTTTCAAAAATTGAATCCAATAAACTATAATCTTTACTATCATATAAATAGAATTTTAACTTATATACTTTTTTCTTATTTAATCAATATACTGTATCATATATTAAAAAGATAAGTATATTTTATAATTATAATAACAATAAACTTATAACACTTACTATCATATAAATAGAACTTCAACTTATACACTTTTCTTTTATTTAGTCAATATATTGTATTGCATATTAAAAAGATTAATAAGCATATTTTATAATTATAATAACAAAGGTTTCCTCCAACCCATCTTAGTTAAAAAATAATTTGAAATAATTATTTATAACACTCATTAGGAAATAGAAGATGCAATGTCATATTGGGTGTTGATATCAATGTCAACTAACCTGTATCTGGTATATGAATGAGAATTTTTAGTTCCGAAGGAACGTCCAAAGAGCAAAATTTGGAACGGACAGTATTTTTTTTTTCTTGAATATATCCGCATTTTATGTAAAACAATGATAGATTCACGAACTACAATTACTTCGTTAAGAGAATTAAATTACAAGCTTACATTCGAGATTGTTTAGTCAATTAATATACGCGTCCTGTAAATTTATAATGATAATATAAAGAACTCATTATAACGAACAAAATCTCTGTATAAAGAAAGGAAACTGCAGTCTTAAAAGAATTATATAGTTAAAAAAAAACGATTATCATTCATCCTCTCGGTCAATTTAAATTATATATTTTTTGTCAAATTATTTGTCAACGGAAAATTCATCACATCCAAAAAAAAAAATTACGTATGAATATCTTATAGCGACTAACAGCAACTATTATTTTTAAATTATTTTACATAATTTATTTTTATGTAAAATTTTTACATTAGCTTTGGATGTTGTCATTTTTCAAGCTTGACCTGCCAGCCCTCATCATTTCATCGACCAGTAAGAAGTTACTCGCGATAACGGAACTAAATTATTAATTCGTCAGAAATTTACCCTAATTATGATTTTAACCATTCATTAATAAAAAATTAAACTTACCTTGAGTGAATCATATGACGAACAACTCTATAATTATCCCAAATTCCTTCTAATGCTGGATCAAGGGTTCCTCCAGTATTTAAATCTACTCCAACTACATGTCCTGCTGCGTATTCTTCCTATTATTTTATCATAATTATGCTATTATCGTACACACCAAATTCAATATCACATTAAATAAAGAATATTAACCTGCAAATTAACAATAGTATCCTGTGTATCAAACCCTCCGTTTTGTGCTAAAACTTTTGGTATAATCAGCATTGAATCAGCAAAAGCTTGTACTCCCATCTTCACTCGTCCTTTAACATTATCCTTGAATTTTGTTAAATGCGAACACAGTGCAACTTGAAATGCACCGGCCCCTGGTATTACACAATTGTCTTCAATTGCATTTTTTACGGCTCTTAATCCATCACGAACTGCGTCATTGATCTGTGCAATTGTATGCGCGTTAGGACCTATTCATATAATTGTAATTAATAATTGTAATATTATCAAGCATATTTCACCTCTTCTGATATTCGGGAAAATTTTATATAACAATTAACTACCTTTAATCAGTATTGTAACTGATTTCGGATTTTTAACCTCTTCAACAAATGTATATTTTTCTTCTCCAAGAATATGTTCATAAATAAGCCCTGCATATCCGAGGACTTCGGGTGTTAAGTCGTCAACTGAATTTTGCGCAGTACCACCACAAATAAATTGAAGTCTTTTTTATTAATGAAAGAAGCATTAATAATTAACCTATTTTTAATATAACAATCCACATAAAGCCGGATACTAACCTCTCCATATTTCTTCTTTTGGCACGCCTCAACGCCAAAATACCATTCTTACAAAGAATGTCCAACGATAATGGATCAATTCCTTTTTGATTAATAACAACAAATCCTTTTTTGCTATCTCCTACAACCTGTTTTTTCAATTCGACAATCTTTTTGACTTTCTCATCTGTAAATTTTCTTTCTGATTCAACCAATTTTTCTCGTTGTTCAGCATTCGAATAAAAGAACCCGGAATTAATTTCACTAAAATAATTATTTTTATGATTGTAAAAGAGTAATATAATATTCCAAAGCTCTAAAGTGAATAGATAATAATTAACAATACCTTTTCTCGTATTCCAAGGATACATTCAATGTTAGAATAAATGCATCTTCAACACGCTTTGGCATGTCAGGGTGACGAGCACCATGATCCAATACAAGTCCACGAATCAATCGCGAATCAACTCCTGTTTTATGTTGCATTTTCATAATTTCTACCATATGCAAGTCGATTGATTCGTTATCGCGTTTAATCGTCAAAACTGCATCAACAATGGCTTCAGTTAACGTGTCCGCAAGAAAGGTATGGACTTTGGTGCGTAAAGAAGTACGAGCGACATTAACCAACAGTTCTCGATCAATGGGCCTTTCAACTTTAAATTTGTCTAAGAACTATTTTTAATAGTGGTGTTAGCTGATCTGTTTTCAGACCTATACTTAATTGATTTTAATCAATTAATTACCCTAAGTGCTTCATCTCTTGCGAGATCAAAACCCTCTGTAATAATTCTTGGATGTAGTCCTTCCGAGATATATCTTTCCGACTGTTTCATTAGTTCACCAACTAATAAAACGATTGATGTTGTACCATCCCCAGTAATCTCATCTTGAGCGGTCGCAGCTCTTGCGATCATTGCAGCAGTAGGATTTTGTATTTGCTTAACCAAACCCAAATTTTTTCGGGATTTGAATATTTAAATTTTCTTAAAGCTTTAATTCCAATGATTATATTTACCATTTCACTCAATAGCACTTTGCCATCCTTGGTGATCTTGATGCTACCAGCTCCATCAACTAGCCTATATATATTATGAATATCATATTTGCTCTATTTTTGTACACCAAAATGAAATTGGTGCGGCGTAAACTTACATTTTGATCGTTCCTTTTGGACCAAGATTTGATTTCAGCACTTCCTGTAAACCAATAGCAGCTGTGATATTAAGTTGAAGGGCCTGCCCTCTTCGGGCAACTTCTGACTTTGGATTAATAAGTTGTACGGCTGAAGCAGACCTACCCAACAAAGGAAAAATTTAGCACATGCTTACAGTAAGGACTCTTTTTTATAATGACAGAAGCTGCTATACATGGGTGTCGAAAGTATTTTGCTCTTGGCGTAAATTTAAATGGCGAAAATGATTTTTAACAATCAAAAATTGTTGAAAATATTTTAGTATGCTGAAAATATTTCTGTATGTTGAAAATATTAAAATGTCATTTTTTGTGATCTCCCGTGATAATTAACGTTAGCGTTAACCAATCAAAATACATAATTTGTAAAATATTTTATCGCTATCGTACTAGAAAACGAGAATTTATCACATATATCTAGAGAATAGATAGACATACGTAAAGTGGGTAAATGTTATTTTATTTATTATTAATAAACCCAAACTCATTAAAACATTTATAATATATAAACCAAAACTTTTAATTTACAATTGACAAACTCAAACATTACAACAAACATTAAAACAATATTAACTCAAGTCCTACTACTAAATAGCTTGTACCTATTCAAATTAAACAGTTAGCAATAAAAATTTAACGTAATAAAATGGCTTTAGACGAAAACGTTTCTAATTGCAGTATAATTATAATTTGATATGGTTCAATATGGGACCTTGCTCGTCTTTTGTGTTCGTTTATTTTCTTTCGGATTATAATAATGACTGCCATAAATCATTTCGAAAGTCTACAATATTTTTGACAGTAATAAGATTTTTGACAGACAATAATAATTTCGACAGCCGAAAATAATTTCGCCGTACGCCATTTTGGAATGCAATGGCAAAAATATTAAAAACATTTCGCCATATTGCGTACGGTGGAACACTCATACTCAGGGGAACATTCAGACTCGAACATTTAGACATTTAGACTCGGGGGTCTGCCGTAAATCATCCATAATTTCGACACCCATGTATAGAAGCTGCGTTTCAAGGTATGTGTTCTCACACCTTGATAAAATCCGATGTCAAACATTCTTAGTTTTACAAAACGCGAAAATATTTGACGAAAAAAATCTAATGAATGAATCGAATAATATTAACACCGATATAAAGTTGGATGGTAGAATCATGTGATTATAAATATTTTTTGTGCTGCGGAGATAGTATGCGATTAACATTTTATAGTAAAATGTCATTGGTGATTTCTGTTTATAGTCACGCGAGAAAGTCCTATATGCGAAATTCTTCTTATTAAATATCCAGTAAATTTAAACGCCATAAAAAATAATTCAAAATTCATTTTCATTATTATTACAGCCGTTCGAACATTTAATTGAGGCGGCAAGAACGTTAAAACTGCATCGCGAGCCGGTCATATTGGAACATAATGAGTGTGGACCAAGAAGACTCATCTATGTGGGAGTTCATGCTCGAAGTCGTGTCTAAAGGGGCAGATAATGTTGTTCGGTGGCTTCCTGGGATCGAGGTAGTAGATATCGACGGACAACCTTTGGAACCACGCGAATATCAGCCTACTTTATGGAATTTTTTATACTCTAATCATTTATACTTGGCAATCTTTGTGGTAAAAATAATCTCTTACTTTCGATTTTGTTTTTTTTTGTTCATGACTTTCGTAAATAGCTCTTTTCACAATTTCGATCTATATATCACAGAATGTTTTAAACAATAGAATAAACGCCATTGTCACTCCCCGTAACCCAAGACCTTTGCCAAAAACTACCCGCCTGTTAATTCGATTACCGTGTTTTTATCTAATGGCAAAGTCTTCACTTGTTCTTTTATCACGACTAGCGATAGGTGCTATGTGTTTGCAACCGTATTTCTCACAATGGCTTTTAGATTACGGTGCGGGTTATACCGACCATCAAGCACTTTGGTTATGTTTAAAGGCATTATCTGCCATATACGTCATGAAAGCTTTCCATTCAAGTCTTGAAAATAGAAGGCAAGAAAAAAAAACTTTATTTTTAATGAAATTATAATTCCTCATTATTATTAAATATGTTAATTTACATTAAATTTAGTTTGCCGGGCAGGGAACAAAGTGCTACTCTATATGAATATGCCTTATTGTTTCATTATTTCTGTAATGTTTCACCAGGCCAGTCAAATACCGATTTGCTTCTTATAGCAATACTCGAAATTTTCGATATATTTCTTCTTGAGGTTCTATATCTTCATCCACGCGGAATCCAGTATCGACTCATACCTACTACTATAATTGGCGTTGCAGGAATAAGTAAGTTGTAATTGATTTTATCAGGAAATTTTTTGGCCGATGGATATCGATTGTTATTTAGGGTTGTTAATTGATTAGCAATGTCGTGCTTGAACTTAGAATCTGCTTGAAGTTGTAATTTCAAATGCCTGAAGTTGAAACTGTCTAAAATTACTAACTAACGCGGGCAAGGAAGATCTAATTTCAGGGGTTAATTTTAGTTAGTGTGCCTAAATTGGTAATTTCAAGCACGACCTCCACTGATATAGATCGATAGTTATTATATAAATTTGATCGATAATAATCGATTAATTGTTAGTAATCGTTATTAATCAGCCAAAAAAAAATTTCCTGACGCTAAAAGATCTTTGTAAACCGATCCAATCAATCTAACATTTAATTTTATCATTTGATACAGTTCATTATGCCTACGCTTTACTTGCTAAATCAGATACCTATCCTATGCTTCAAAGTTTTGCACGTTTTCCAGAGCTTGCTTTGATAGCTATTATTATAATTTGTGTTACTCTCCACGTAATTGCATATATCGTAACTGGTGGCAACGTTCGTCGAACTTTCTTCTTGGATGCTAGGTCTATGCCATCACTTCATGAGGATTATACAATGGCACTATATAGAATTGGTACTATTGTCATAGAAACTAGTCGTGTTGATGGATTTCGTAATGAATTGTCTCCAATAGCTGTTCCACTAGGTACGATATTTGAACGTTCTAAAAAAAAGAAACCACGGTTATCTGTTGACAGTTCGAGCAAAAGAAAACCAACGTGCGGATACGATAACGAACAACAGGATACAAATGACCTTATTTCTACGGAGTCTAATGGTGGCCCGCGTCGTGTAATTGTTTGGACAAATTTCGTATTTCAGATTATTCAAGTAATTGTAGAAGCTATAATGCGTGTCATAAGTTGGTTCAAATCATTCTGTAATGGACGCCAACCAGCACCGAACAACACACCGCAATACAACAATAATATTGATGGTGTCGATGATATTGATCGGGATGAGGAAATATATCACAGATTTCTTTATGAAGAATTCGATGAACGTGACGATGAAGACGATGATTTTGCAAATCTAAAAGAAGAAGATTCCATAGATGAAGATTCAGATCAAGACGAGACTACCATTCCTGGCGATGAACTTTTACTATTAGGAAATGATTTAAGAGAACATGAAGAACAGCAACCATCAACATCATTCGCTTCGACATCTAATGTTCTATCTACATCATCATCAGCTTCGACAGCGAATCTTTTGTCAACAATGCAATCTATTCTTACACATTTGATGTATTCCACACCTCTTACTCGTACACAATATCGACGGCTCACGCAAAACAGTATGTCATCTACGCCTGACGAGTCTGCCGCATTATTGGCACTAATTCATGAAAGGCGAGTACCATGCGAGTTAACATCCCAACCTATCACAGACCGAGTTTGTGTTGTTTGTCATGGAGAAGCTCGTCAATGCCTTCTTAAACCGTGCGGTTGTTTCGCGCTTTGTAATGAGGTTTGTTCAATTAATTCTTTTTTAATTCCTTTTTACATATTTTGTTTAAAAAAGGATTCAATTGTACTAAAAATTACAATAATATTTTTTTCAGTGCCGTGAAACGATGGCCCAACGCAAATATAAGTAAGTTATTTATACAAAATTAGATATTTTTGATCAATTTTTTTAATTGTCATTTTTTTTTTTTTTTTTTTCTAGAACTTGTCCTTGTTGTCGTCGAACGGTTGAAGGATATTCTAGAGTTTATGTTCCATAATGACATTCGAAAAAAAAAATAAAAAAAAAAAGGATTAAAAAAATTTACCAATAACACACATGTTAAAAATATTTTTTGGCAGTTAGTTTAGAACATTCGATCTTTTTTCTTTTTCATGTGCTATGACCGTAAATTCAACTTCAGACGATTTCCCAAGTATATATGAAAAATTATGTATACGAGAATCTCTGAAATTGGTTTTGATTATAGTAGAACTTCCAAGAATAAACAATTATCTTTTGTGCGGGAGCATATCCCATTGATAGTTAAACTTTTTATGGTATGGACAAATTTTATTTCAATTAAAAATTCGGCTTAGTCGACTGGATAAATTTATAACGAAATGGGTGATGCCAAGAAAACCAGTATTCGATCATATAAATTTTATATGAGCGAAGGCGAGATCTGATTTTCCCTTGGCTTCACCCAAATAAAATAAATATTAGATCGTATTCTGCACTATGCTTTAGTTGTCACTAATCAATCAGAATTCGCGCGCGTAGATAAATTTTTTTTCTTTTATCATTTCTTAGGTAAGACAAACACGGTTCTTTTGAGTCTTTTCACCGTGGAACTAATACTTTTTAATAGGTCTGTTAATTTCATCCGTTAGAATCGTTATTGAAGTCCGGGATATTTTAATTGAGATTGACTTGTCGGAGGTGGGAGAATTGAGTCTAATGCTTTGTGATCCTGGCCGATAATGAAAAAAATTGGTAAAAACAAATTATCAGCTTAACCAGTTGTATACCAATGTTTGGTGCTCTGTTGTGCAATAATTTACATATTAACTAAAAATAAAACAGATATCATTGTGTAGAACTTTTTAGATTTTTTATTAACTCAAGGTTATATCATTCCTAAAAATTCCGCTGCAAAAAAAAATGATCATGGGATACGAGCAAGGTTGGAGCAAAATTTTAGTAATTTCTGTCGCAGATAATAATGAAATCGGATAAAAGTGAATTTGGAGGTTTTTATTTACAATTTTAGCATTTATCGCCGGTTGCGAAACCACCTCCTCTTATTTCTTTTATCAAATTTAGGGTTAGGGTGTTTAGGATTGATATAAGAGTCCAAATTTTTGTTAAGGAGTCCTAAACATTTTTACTTAGTACTCTAAACATGTGTTAGTTAGTAGGTTTTTGAGATATAGTATTCCTGGTGATATCACCACTGGTAATAAATAACAAAATCCTTTATTTAACCTCCTAAAACCTACTTATGCTTGTTTATTTTAAATTCTACCCCTAAAGCTGACCCCTAACCCTAAAAGAAATGCATCCCAAAATTTTGTATTTTTCGGTGATCATGGATCCTCATAACCAGCCGGGGGGTTTCGTGGTCGTTTGGGCACTGATTAAATGTAATTTAAGAAATCATTAACTAACTAGTCGATCTGGTATCTCGAATAATTGTGTGACCATTGAAATTATAAGCATAATAATTCTATGATACTTACTAGGATAAGTTATCGGTGGGTCTTCAGGTTTAACATAGCCAAAATATTTCTCACGGATTGGAGGAACAGCAACTACTAACACAGGACCTTTTATTTGAATGAAAAAATATTATTAGTTCGACATAAAAAGGTTATACTTTTATTGGAAACAAAGGACAATAAAATATTAAAGGAATTTTATATGCAAGCACTTATTAATTAACATATATGTCCAAGGTCCTTATATTTCTTACCAAGAAAACCAACACCTAAACTCCAAAAATATACAGTATTTTCAGTTGCCATACGACGCTTTATAAATAAATAATGGAACAAAGAAAATGAGTTAACCAAACAAATTTTTTTTGGAAGGACAAGGTAATTTTTACCAAAAAGTTTAATGGTCTTGTGACAAACGGAATTGTCATTTTATCCTGAACACTTTAGAATTGATATTACAAAAGAAAAATAATCGTACAAGAAAAACGAGTCGTTTTATATTTCATCTTAGATATCTTAGATTCTAAGTGATTGGATGCACGATTCGATCAGTTGCCTACACGATTTGATCACATGATAACAGCATTACTCAATTTTGAATTTACATTCATATAATGATCTACATGTTGCATAATCGTATTCTTGATATCTGTATAACTCGTTAACCTTAACTGCATCAAAAAAGCAATCCTAACTAGTACCTGGAACGTTCCCCTCAATTTATATTGTTGATCGGCTCCGATTTAGTGTACCGGAGAGATTTTTTTTTTTGGCGTTCACAAAAAAAAAAAAAAAAAATGTTTCAGTGTTTGTTACTTATTACACTTATTTCTTCAAAAGCATTGGCCTAGATCATAGTAAAACAAAAATATCAAATACGTATTGATATTGCTCAAATTGTAAATTGATATCCGCAGTTCAGTTTTCTCGCAATTAATTTTGCCACACAAATAAAAAGCATAATTATTATACTTTTGCTGGTGACCCGATACTTGTTCGTTCAATCACTTCTTTTCCCCCTTTTTTCTTGTTTCTCAACAAACAAATAAATGGAGGGTGATCTTCTCCCTCTCAAGCAAGCGCGAAACTGAAAATTTTTTGTCCACTCTTTTGGAATCAAGTTCATAATCAAGTAAAACCAGTATTAGAATATTATATAATGATATGCTATATTTTTATTTATATATAAATCAACTCGTCAAAAAAATTTTCCTGCAGTCATTTTTTCCCAGAGGAGTTTGTTGAGCACTACTTTTTTTTTTTTTTTTTAAAAAAAAAAAAAAAATTACTATATAAAGAGTCATTAATCATCTATTGGAAAAAAAATTTTTCAAAAAAAAAAATTTTTTTTTTTTTTTTTCTTTTTTGCATTTTTTTTTACAACTCTTTTAAAATACGATAAATTAAAAAAAAAAAAAAAGAAAAAGAAAAAAAAAAAAGATTAATCAAAGATTTATTAAGTTATAATTAAATATGGGTCTTCCTATGTACGTTTCTCCATCTCTGTCCAAAAGACAACTCCCACCAAAACAACCACAGTCGCCTCCGTATACACCATATGAAGACACTGATTTTGCTGGGGAACCTTATCAGAATTCAAGAACGAGTGCTTTTGGTAATCGTCGTTATTTTCTCCATCGAAATGTTTCTTCACCCGCACTTCCATATAATGGTGAATACTCCGTTTATGGAGGCGGAGTTAATGGTGCCGGTTCTTATCGCTCGTCAGAGCTAAGCCCGACAGACCAACAACCAATAATAGACATACCAGAATTGCTTCAACCAAGGAATTCCGTCTCTCAACAACCACCACATAACAACCAACCACGAAGAATAAGATCTTCTTCAGTATCATATAATAACTTGGTTCAACAGCATATTCAAAGGCTACATCACCTTCAACACTTACACCGTACAAGGGAGCAACAACTTGCCTCGTCAAATTTAGCTACTAGACGTGGGATGCAATCCGCTCATTTATTAAGTCTTAATCGTGCTCAACAATTTATGCAAGTACAACAGCAACAACAAGCAGCACTTGCTGCCGTCGCCCAAAATCTTTTTCCTACACATGAGGATCAACAAGAGTCTCAAGACGAAATTATTGATCTAAATTTTGAGGAGGTACCATCAGTTCAAACGCCTCGTCCAACGGATATACCTTCCAATAATGCTCAAAGAGAAAATAATAACAATGATGATAGTAATAATAGTAATAATAATAATAATAGTAGTAATAATTCGATAGTTCAACCAAGTCATAACGGAGTTGCTTTAGATAGTGTATTTAGGCGTGTAAATTTACTTCGTCAACTCGTTCAACAAGATAATCGTGTTATGCGACCTACCTCTAGACAACATAGATCATCATCATCGAGTCATGGTAGAATATCAAATACGAGAATATTAACATCACCATCATCCGCACAAACAAGGGAAGAAATCCTTCAAGGTGGAATTGACGCACCAAGATTTATTCGTGTTCAAAGTACACAAGTTCCACCACCTACATTTTCACATATTCCAAATCAATCATTACCACCAGTACCGAGGCGTCTTCCAGCATGGCATAGTATTAGAAGGGGAGCAAATTTTTCGAATGAATCCAGATCTTTAGTTGATGAAGAATTTTATCCAACAGATATTCCTCTTAATGCTTTTGAATATGATTCAGAAAGTTCTATAGAGAATGGACATACCTCTCGTATATTATCACCAATACCAAGGAGGTATGACCCTACACTTACTACTGTTTTTTCTACAGCTCCGCATAGCACATTGGTCAGCGAAAGTGGAGATCGAATTGATGTTGATAGTAGTGCAAATAGTAATTATAGTAGAGGAGAAACTATCAGACAAGAACAACGAAGTTCAGCTTCTGGGGAGGTTTGCTAGAGTTAGAACTTTAATAAGTAATTCTGGTATTTTCGTTGATATGTAAATTATGAAGAACATTTTTTAAGATGGTGTACACCTTTGTAGTTGACATCATAAAAAAGATTTTGGGATGATCCAAAAATTGTATTTACGACAAGGCACTTCGTTTTTATTGTATTATCCCTTGTTATGGATGTGCTCTTGTTTATGCAAAAAAAAATACCAAAAAAAAAGGAAAAAGGAAAAAAATTCACTCTTTATAAAATAATACAAAGTTAAAAAAAAATTACACTTTTATTTACATTTGCACATAAATAATTATTGCAATTTATTTTATTTTATTTTTTTGCGTCTTTTAACGCGAATCTTGTAGATGGCAAGAAAGGGTCAATTACTTTTTTTTTCCTTTATATATATATATATATATATTATATATATTATATATATATATATACATATTGTTATCCATAATAATCTGATTAGTAGTAATTTTAAAGTCAGAAATGACTCCTTCGGACATTTAATTGGTGCTGTACCGATCAGCCATATTTAATTGTAGAAAACTTGTACTGATAGAAGGTTTTTCTAGAAAAAAAGTACTGACGTAGAACGTGAGGAAGATCTCTCGTATCTTTCTTATTATCAAATATATGCGACATTTCAATTTGCAAGTAAGGCTATTGATGAAATGCCAAAAAAAAAACACAAATAATAATAATAATAACGATGTATCATTCTCGCTCTTTTTTTTTTTTACTTAATTTTTTTTTTTTTATTTTATTATAAATATATATGTTACAATTAAACCAGAGATAATAATAATAATAAAAAACATCTAAAAATCAATACGAAAACAAATAGAACGAGTTGCATTTCGCGTCGCGATCGGTTTCTGATTGAACGATAAAAAAATACAAATAAAAAAACGCCACAGGAAAACGGAAAAATGGGTGAGAGGTCGAAGATTAGGCGCCAATTAATTTGTTAAATTCTGATTAATCCGGTCTAATAATATATTTAATCATAGCTATGTAGATATTTAATGTTAAGAATACATAATCTTTGAAGTTCACTCAGAACCACATCACATGATACGAATACATGTAGTATCGGTATTGAATTTCCGGATTGATTAAATTAACTTCTTTAGTCAAAATCTTTTGTTTGTATGAATTTCTCATTTCTTTTCTATAAAAAAAATATAAATACCGTTTATAGAAATTGCAATTGAATATCGATTGTTACAATCAGTTAAATCATGCAACAAATTTTTTTTTTTACTACAGAAAAAAAAATCAAATTTGGTATGTACAATAACAATAGTTGGTTAGTATTTAAAGTAATACCTGTAATCTTTTTAATTTTGTTAGAAGTGACAATGACTTGCGGCGTCGAAATAGTGCCTTAAATGATTGTCCATTATATATTGGCACTCATGTACTTACGCATTATTACAATGGATGCCCAGGATTGGTTTATATAACAATATGTATGTTTCATTAATGGTAATTATTCAGTTTTGAATAACCATCGCATATCGATATATATATACTAGCATATAAACTATAATGTAACTTCCAAAAAAGAGTAAGTGATTGTAAATTTTGTACATATTACGAAATATGCAAATCCGAGGAGCATTGAAATTTGGAATATATTTTTTTTTTTCTTTCCCGAACCACAATTATTTATCATTGGTCACGAAACTTTATTTTGTAATGAAAAAAAAACTCATTGTGTGTATGATATTTTGTGTTATATATGTTATTTTTTATTTTTTATTTTTTTTTCCTTGATTTTCTATTATAAAGTCTGACTGATCTTCAATTACCGTTACGCCACCTATTCTTCCTCATCTCATGATCCATTCATTGCATTGCCGATACATTGTCCAAAAAAATTCTGTTTGTTCTCATGCGAACCACATGATTAAAAAATATACATTCCTATTTTATTGTAGGTTCCAAAAATAATCAAAAAAAAAAACAAAACAGTCGATTCACCTACATGCATATATACACTAACAGCCGTATGACAAAAATAAAATAATGAAATGATGTCAAGGTTTTTTGAGCCTTTCCAACTTCAGATTATGTACTACTTTGCGTAATTTCGATCTTTATCTGAACTTACTATTTGTCTGATGACTTACTCTTCGATACCACAGTATTATTCTCCCACGCTATACATCCTAAATCATGTGAATATTGTGTAAATATAATAAACGTACGTATGTACTAATCTTTTTTTATTCGGTTATATTACAATTATATTTTTTGTTTTGCTCTTTTATTGAATTAAATCTGGATTAAAAAGCTGCATATCATTCATTTAGATTAAAATAAAAAGAATAAATTCAATAATTTACCTTTATCAATGTTATTATAATAATGAAAGTTTCTGTTTATACTTTACTACGTATCTAAATTAAATCTACATATATGTGTTCTACGTATGTATATATGCATGTATGCATGTATGCATGTGGCGAATTTTGTTAGCCCCATAATAATATCATTAGCCGTTATTGTGTTATAAAAAAAAACAATAATATAATACAGTAAATACGTATATTGTTTTTTTTCATCATCATTATCGTTATGTTATTAATCAACAATAACTTGCAAAGGATTATTATAAAATTAAATACAGTCGATACTGTCTAATTGCATACCATCCCCGTCAGACTTTTTTATGCATATACGTACGTAGACAGATACGTATGCATTTAAATCATAAGATCCATTTTGTGTTAATAATTTAAATCCAACATTTTTTATACATTTAGAAAATATATACGTATGAATTAGCTTTATATTATTTGAAGCAGTTCTCTTGATATAGTTGTAAATTATAAAACTCATTTTTTGTTTTCTTAATTATATTTAGAAAGTGATTTTTATACAAGCATTATTACATCTTTCAGTTTGGTTTTGTTTTAAAAAAATTGCAAAATTTAGAAATTACGTTTTTGTAAGATACTAATTAAAGTTATTTAAAATAATAAATCTTATAATAAATTATAAAAAATTGATATTTTTGTATTTTAAGTAAAAGAATTTGATAAAAAAATTTAATTATTATAATCAATAAATTATATAATAACGTTCTTATTTAAATTAAATAGATTAAATGATTTTTATTTATTTCTCAAAAATTTTAGTAATGTATATGTAATAGATACTTCATAAGTTATTGTGAATATTATGAATTAGTATGCAAAGCTGTAGTAATATATAACATCACACATATTATTAAATATTTAATATATTTTATAGTTTTTATATCTATAATATTTTAATGGGTTTGGGTCAAAATCCCGACAAATAGAATTCTGACAGGTCATAATCTCGACAAAAAAATCCTGACAGCTAAAAATCCTGACAGCCAAAAATTCCGACAGTTAAAATTCTGACAATTAAAAACTCTGATAAAAAATATAATAGACCATAGCAAACCTTATCCCAACAATTATCTAAAGTGACCTAACCCTAAAATTAATTAAATTATAAGAGCCTATTTCACTTTAAACATATCTCATACTTGGGGATTTTCTATCTAAAAATTCTAACTGTTGGGATTTTTAATTGTCAGGATTTTTTGTTGGGATTATGACCTGTCAGGATTCTGTTTGTTAGGATTTTGACTTGCACTCATTTTAATTAAGAGGTAATCATAGTTAAAAGATATAAAAATAGCAGTTTCTAATAAAGATTATATATCAAGTCATTCTGGTTCTAATAATAGCAAAATTATTCAAATTGGTTCAGTAAATCATAAGTTATTAACATTTTCTCCTTTATAATTATATGATTTTTATATAATGCCAAATATATATATATATATATATATTTTTAGTAGCAATCTTACCTGTCTGTTTTATTGAATAATATATTATTATATAATTATATACAAAGTTTATTAATAAAAGTACAACTAGTCGAAATATCACTATATAAACAACTCTCCCCTATAGATCCTTTGACCAAAAATTGTTAAGAAGCAAAACACAGAAAAACCACAAAACCAACTAGAAAACAACACTTAAACCCTTAACAAAAAAGAAGCAACAGAAAAGTTACATCTAGCTAGAAAACAAAACACAAACAGGAAGCATAGAAATAGCATAGCTTGAAATAACTTTAAAAAATTTCAACAAAAACAAAAATTTTGAAAAATTTTGAGGAATTCCTGTGACCCTGTTATGAAGATCAATTTAGATTACATAAAAAGCATTAAAAATAAGTAAAGTAAACAAACAAACATGTGTAGTAAAGTAGTTCATTAGAATAAGCATGTGACATAGCAATAACTAAACTAAAATAGCCAATAGTCGAAATATACAAGAAAGATATTATAGATTACATTAAAGGTATAGGAGACAGAAATCGCAGATATGTAGATTGCAAAATATTAGACCAAGTCTTTAAAACACCAATAAGAGGACCAAGTAATATAGAGCATATTGTGAAAGATCTGACAATCTACAATCCAAAACATATTACACCATGAGACTTGCTAGTTTATGGCCAGGTATTAGAAACCTTGAGAATAGCAAAGATAAGCTGGCTTAAGGAAAAAATAACTAACAAGTGGGCAGAAAAGCTGAGAACAATAAGCTATAACCTGAACCTTTTTGAATATGACACAAAAGAAGAAGAAGCATATCAAGAAGAAAGCAGAAAGAATAAGATAAGTATATCAATTGAATCTAATAAAATAAAAAAATTTACCAATAGAGAGCAAAACAAAGAAAAAGAAAACAATTTCAAAGAGTTAGAGTAAGGACTAGAAACACTAGAAATACAAATGAAAGGGCTCAGTATTACTATACCACAACATCAAACAAGTCAAGTCATAAGTAATTGGGAATTTAAAGAAGAAATATCAGCAAAAACCAAAGAAACAGATATAGAAATTATGGATATAGAAATAATAGAACAAGAAGAAGAAATGAACAGTGAAGAAGATGAAACAATGTTTTCAACAGGGTCAATTGAACACAGTCAGTGGTCTCCAGATAATTGAATATGCAATAAAAATAAGTCCTTTAAAGCAAATATGCCAACATATGCCTTGCCAAGAGAATTCAAAGAAGAAAGAATAAAGTATGTTCAGTAGATTCTAGGGAAAAATCATCATATTAAAACAGTTAAAGAGGTGTTCAAGAATGGAAATAATTGGATAGAAGTAGACTTTGACTGTGAGCATAGTAGAGATGCAGCAATGGACAGAATCAAGAGAAAAGAAGGAGAATGGCTTAAACTCATACCAGAAGAAGCTAAAAACAAAACTCAAAAAACAGAACAGCAAGAGAAGCATAATACCAAGAGAAGAAAAGAAGGAAGTACAAGACAAATTGAAACAAAGAAGGATAGTAAAACAGAAGAATCAAATGCCAAAAACAGGGAAAAAAAGAAAAAAGAATACAAAAACACAAGCCAAGCAAAATCAGAAGTTACAATTACAAAAAGCTTTAAAACAGAAGAGAATCGGAAGACAGAAAACTATCTAATGATCTGGGATCTACTAACAAATATCAATATAGAAGAGGTAGAACACATGTGCAAAAACATCAAAGATGCTAAGATAGAATGAATCAAAAGGTCCAAATATAAAGCACTAGCAATAGTACATGTAGAAAATCTAGGAGAAGGAAATATTCCATAGACCTTGCCAATTGGCATGCACAAGCTAGTGAGAGTGTTCAAAGGCAATGAAGATTACAGCCTACGAGATCAGCACAGTCTATACACATCCAAATTGCTAGAGCTTCCAGGAAATGCATCTGAAGTGCTGCTACTACGATGCTTAAGAAAGAGAGGTGCTAAGTCAGTATACATACCAATAAACAGAAATGGAAATCAAAGAAGATCTGCAATAATTACTTTTGCATCAGAGAAGGAGATGAAGACAGCACAAACTAAGCCAATAAGGTTTAACAACCACTTGTTGTTCTGACAAGATGAAACAAAGAAGAGAAAGCAAAGCAAAAAAGAAGGAGAATTTTATGAAAAGCGTACAACTATACATAATATAAACATAGGCTTGGATGCAGAAATATATAAAAACAAGAGTAACAGAGAAGAAGAAGACACAGAAGGTCGCAATGAAAACAAAAGAAAGCATCACATACATTTAATAACAAGAGAAGACTCTCAAACATAAAGCCAAGACCTCTTAGAAAAAATTCTTGAAAGACTAGAGAAACTTGAAACACAACAGAACAAAACAAAAAGGAAGATAGAAGAAGACCTTTCTAACTACTCCTAATGGTGTCACAGTTGAATTAATGAGCATAGACCAGGAGATCAGAGAGTTTCTGTATAGTGAAAGAAGAATTTTCGAAGAACGAAATACAGATGCATCTCTTGGCTATAATAAAAAAACAGGAAACAAAAGAGAAAGAGAAGATGAAAAACATAGAAACAAAACATAAACACTTCAAAGAAAAATGAAAACAAGAAAAAAAGGAATTAAAAATTGCATGCTATAATATCAATGGACTGAAAACAAGAGAATGGAAAGTAAAAACCTTCTAAAATGGGCAGAGAGAGAAGAGATCACAATAGTAGAAATTATGGAAATGAACATTACAGAAAAAGAGGAGAAATTTTTACTGCTTAGTTATAACACACAGTATAAGGAATACTGGACTAGTGCAGAAATAGATAAAAAAAAGAGTTTAGGCATAGGAATTCTAATAGACAAAAAGTAAGAAAAGCATGTAGGAGCAATTAAAAAAGTTAGCGAATACATGCTAAAGGTGAGATTATACTTTAAACAATTAGAACTAGTAGTACTAGCAGTATATATTTTACCAAACAACAAAACAGTTAATAAGAAAATTTAGCAAAGAATTGTAGAGGTAGTGACAAACAGGAAAAGATATACAGAAGTAATTATACTGGGAGATTTCAATTACACAGTAGATAATATATTAGATAGACAACATCCGCAAACATCAAACTACAAGAAACTGCCAATATTTAGCTGGCTCAAAAGACAGAACTTTATAGATTCATACAGAAATCTGTACCTGACAAAAGAAAAATATACATGGTCAAATCAGGAGACTGCAACAAGAATAGATTATATTTGACTGTCAGAAACACTTGCATTAGGTCTACAGAAAGTGAATATCGAAGAAGCAGAAGGTTTGACAGATAGTGACCATAAAATAATAACAACAGAAATATAGATAGAACACATAATTGCAAACTGTAGTGAAGCAGAAATTAAACGAAAAGACCGAACAAAAACAATATACCTATATGAAGGAGCAAAACAAGAAGACTGGGAAGATTATACAAGAGAGCTACAAAATCAACTAGAATAGAAAAGAGTACTGAAGCAACTAGAAGATGATGGTGCAACAACAGAATATAGTACAGAAGTACTAGACCAAATGTGGGATGCAATAGAAGGAGCTATAATTGAAGTGGCAAACAAGCAAATCCCAAAAAAGAAAATATTTAATACTAAATTAAGTAGAAAGCAAAACTGAAAGAAAACAATGAAACACAAACATATCATCGAACTCCAGCAAATAATTAAGAAAGCAAGAAGTAAAAAGAACCAAGAAGTAGGAAAGAATGAAGGAGTTGAAGTAAATAACAAACTCCAGATCATAGAGAAAGAGCTAGGAGCAACATTGCCAAAACTACACAGGCAGTGATCAGAAGCCTGGATAGATGATATGAAAGGCTGGCAAAGAATAATTAAGGAGAAAAGAAAAGAGGAATGGGAATGAGCACAAAGAAAACAAATAGAAGAAAACATAAACAGAAGATGTGAAATGATTAGAACAGATCAAGGTCGAATGATTGCTAGTCTACTAAATAAACTATACAAAAAGATTGTTCTAGACCGATTCATAACACAAGACAATGAAGAAGTCAACCTGATATCAGAACCAGACACAGTCCTAAATAGTTTGGCAGCTCATTTTAAAAACCAATTTAGAAAATGGAAAACCAAGTTTGAAGAAATGGCAGAAGAATAGAAAAGAGTATACGATCTGAAAGATTGGATTAAGAAGACCTGATATGAAGAATTAGAAGAAAGAATAGAAGAAATGAATAGGAAGAAATATTTAGAGAACTTAAAACGAATACAGCCCCAGGAATATCAGGCATAAGCTACACATTAATAAAATATGCAGAGAAGAAATCACAAAAGATTTTTAGAGCCTTTGCAAATCTGATTTTAGAAAAAGGAAACATACCAAAGAAGTAGAAAATCACACAAATATATCCAATTCCAAAAGACATAGACTGGGGTTACTGTAAAACAACATCAGACCAATAGCATTAATAGAGACTTTTAGAAAAGTCATTACAAAAGTTGTGACAAAAAGATTAGCCAGAGTGTTCACAGAAAGAAACATACTCAGAAGACCAAATTTCGCAGGCCTGCCAGGCAATTCAACAAAGCAGCCAATACATATACTAAACATAATAATGAAGGAGGCATAAGAAAAGAATAAAAAAGTTTGGATTCTGTTACAAGATATGAAAAAAGCATTTGATTCAGTTTCATTAGAAAGTCTAGATTGGGTATTAAAAAGATTCAAAATCCTGCAAAAAACAAGGAAATATATAAGCAACCTGTTTTGTAATCAGCAACTCAAAATTATAACAGCCTATGGTCTAACAGAAGAAATAACAGCAGGAGACAGAATAGATCAAGGAGAGGTAATTCATCATTAATTTGGTGTTTCTTTTATGATCCATTATTAGAAAGAATACAAGAAAATGAAATATTAAGCTATAAAGTAGAACAAAGAATTGCAGAGAAAGCATGCATTGATAACATTACAAGTTACAGGCAAGCAGCAATTGCATATGCCGATGATACAACATGGATTGCAAATAGTAAAGAACAAATGTTAAGAATTTTAAGCATTACAGAAGAGTTCTTTAAAGCAAATGACATTGAAATAAATGGATCCAAATCAAAGCTCATAGTAATGAACACAAGAACGAGAGAGGAAAAAAGAGAAATTACATTTGGCCATAGTAAAATAATAGAAGAACCCAAAAACAAAATTGTACAATCACAAGAAATATGGCTAAATAGCCAAATGAGAGAAGTGCTAGTTTGTAAGAAAGCAAAAGGAATAGTTAATCAAACAGTCAAAGATTTGAGATACAAAAAGATGACAATGAGCCAAATCACATATATAAACAATACAGTAATAATTCCTAAACTAGGATATCTATTACAGCTAACAAAAATGTCAGAGAAGATGATTGACAAAATACATCAACCACTAATATGCTTGGTGAAACATAAGTGCAACATGATGAGAACATCAAATAACTGCACAATTGAGCACAAAGACTTAGGCAATTGTAAAACACTAAGTCAGAAGATAATAACCAAGCAAATAAGTAGTCTTTTCTTAAGACTCAATAGGCAAGATAGTCTAGGTGAATTAACAAGACTTAAAATAGCTCAAGAATGCCAAAAAGTAGGCTTAACAGAAGATATTTGAAACAATAATAGGAAAATAGAAGTTAAGAAGTTTTGGAAGAACAACCTAGCCTGTTGAACAATATCCAAAGCAAAAGAAATAGAAATAAACATCAGAACAGAAAAACCTTTATAGAAGGTTTATGGACATGGCAAACAAATAAGAGACATATTAGAAAACAAAACATAGATAGCAAGCAATAGCACAATAAATGAAAGAGGATTATTATATGTAAATCAACTTATAAATATAAAAGGTAATAACCTGATCACATGGAGACAGCTCAAGAGTCTTCAAGGTTTATTATGTAAAGAAAAGAAAGCTAAGTGGTTTAGTGAAATAGAAGAAAAGATGTTGAAAACACAAGCATGCAAAGAAATACAAAACCAGTACAAAATAAGAAGGTACAATACGCAAGCACTAAAGATCAAGTAGACAAAAATGACTAAAGACTGAAGAAAGAAAGAATGGATTGTTTATGGACCAAAACACAATTGACAAGTAGGCAGAGTAATTAAGAAGAAAAAGAAAAAAGTGTTAACAGAGCATTGGTTAACACATACAGAAGAAGGA
>CAJVQA010001008.1:0-28262 GCA_910591915.1 Cetraspora pellucida | reverse complement strand
TTTTTCTCTACAGGAGTTAAGGTTTGACTAGCATAGGCTATAACTTTTTCATCACGATTTTTATCATAGTAAGACTTTAATCTTAGCCCGGCTTGCCTGAGTTTATTAAAAACTTCTTTCAGATGCTTTAAATGTTCATCGAATGTTTTTGAATAAACATTGATATTATCTAAATATATTACCATGTTTTTACCCACTAGATTCTGGAAAATATTGTCCATCAACTGTTGAAATATGGCCAGAGCATTAGCAAGCCCAAAGGGCATAATGGTGAACTCATAAGTTCCAAAAGGGGTGGTAAAAGTGGTTTTCAGTCTATCAGAGGGTTTTATCTCAACCTGCCAGTATCCATTAGCAAGGTCCAATGAACTATACTAACAGAATCCTGTGAGAGCATCAAGTAGATCATCTATACAGTGAAGGTGATAATTATCCTTAATAGTTACTGCATTTAATTTACGATAATCAACACAGAACTGAGTACTCCTATCCTTTTTTGAAACAAGAATGACAGGGGAAGTTCAAGGGCTTTGACAAGGGCAGATTATGTCCTTAGATATCATATGAGAGATTTCATTTTTAATATTTCTTTCAGCAGCAGAGTGATGGTAGGGGCAGTGTTGTCAATGGACAGCTTTGGACATAAGTTTGGACATTTTTGGACTTTTTTGAACAAAAATATAAATTAAAATTACTCACAATTTTGTTAAGATAATCTATATATATTTCTAAATAAAAAATATTCAGAACCTAAAAAAATATATAATTATATATTTTTTAGACAAATTTATCAATTATTAGATCTTGAACATGCTTTGGACACTCTTGGACACTTGGACATTTGGACATTGGACATGGTCAAAAAAGCCTTGAACAGTGAAAAATGTACAATACTGGGTAGGGGTGCTGCTTAATTGGTAACATGTCCTCAGTGTCAATCCTATATTTTACAAGGTTTGTCTGTCCTAATGGTCCCTTCTCTCATATAAAAAGATTCAGATTATCATCCAAGAACCTCTGTAGCTAAAAGTGTTGCTGACTCTTTAATTTACCGATTTGGTAAGAGTCTTGTCTTTCTTCACAGTAGTAGTCAAAAAGGTCACTAACTATCATGCTTTCTATTTCTATTTTAGGAATATTAACAATATACCCATAGGGTTCAGGTTTAGAGGTATTCTCCTGAAGGTATGTATTCCTAGCATTATTGTTAAAATATTTAATATGAGACGGCTTGTTTTTCTCTCTTCTCAACTTTTTTTGGCATTTCTTCTTATCTTTATCTTCATCAGCATCAGAGCCGAACTCGATTACCTCTTTCTTAACATTTTCAGAAGCCAAATCAAATACTATTCATCCTCACTAGAATCAGTTGAATCTGAGTTATAATACACTAAAGGGGGTAAAATGTTTAAATTAGATAGTGGTAGGTGTCTCTCTTTTTGCCTATAGGTATTAGGTAACTTTGGAGTATGAAGGCTAGCAGTACTAGAAACCGAGGAGTTAAGAGGGAAGGGATTAGAAACATCAACCTCAGAAGGAGTAGTATGAGAGGGAGATAAAGCTAGGGTACCTAGAGATGAGTTATAAATTAACTTATCTATAAAGGAGAAAGATGAACTAAGAAACATATTAGGTAGGCTATAACTTCTATTACTGAAGGAGCCTATTATGGTTGGGGTGCAGGAGATATATTGGAATATCAATGTCCTTTATTTCTGAATATCTGTATATCCTTTCTTCCAACTCCTCCTCTTTATATTCATCTTCACTTTCGTCTAAGTCATTATCTGTTTCTTCAAATTTCTTATTCACATTCTGAATTTTGGTAGGGCAATCATTTCTTATAAGTTCAGGAGTGAACCATCAGAATTCAACAGGGATGGTAGCCTCTTTTCCTTCCTAGGCAAGAGTTATTTCAGAAGTATTCCAATCAATCTTAGCCTGAACTTTAGAAAGTCAATCATTCTCAACAATGGCTTGATAAGACCCTGCATCAGTAATGACTATATCTATTAGCATTTCATACCTCTGACATTAAAAGGAAAGTCTGAAATTTCTCCTAAAGCCCTCTTACTTTCCTCATGTACATTTATCATATTAATAGTTAAGAGGTGTTCGACTTTAATTCCTAAGCTTCTTAAAAGATAAGATGAAATGACACTACCAGATGAGCCACTGTCTATAATCAAAGGTATAGTCTCTCCTAAAATCATAGCATCACAGTATAAAGTGGTGGACTTCTTCCCTTGACTTATACTAATATTTATTTAAGTTTTTCATTTAATAGGAGTCTTTTTTTTCTGAAGACTTTTTTTCAGTTCAACCCTTATGGAAGGGACTGCTCGAAGAAGCTGCCTAATAGTAATATTAGCAGGTTTGTTTCTTATATCAGAAACAATGGAATAGAGAGGAACTAATTAGGTAATTTGGGGAAGCTCGTCTTCCAAAAACTTCCTTCTAGCCACTGGAAAGTGTTTTGGCTTAACTGGGATAACCTTAGTAGAAACTATGAGGGGCTTCACAGGCTTTTCAAGAGGCTTTTTAATTCCTTCTTCCCTTCCAACTTCTCTCTCTAGAAGTTGTTCTAGAGTTTCTTCCTCTAACTCTTCCGTTTTCTCTTTACTTCGTTTACTAGATTGGAGATTTTCATTAGAATACTGAGAGTCTCTTTTTCAACAGCAAACAAAGAGACATCCTTAGCTGGAATACTAACATAGGTATGTTGATTATTTTGAGGATCTGGAGGACTCAAACTGGTGGCCAGAGCTAAAAGAGTTTGAAGAGCCTCTTACTGTTGGTTTTCAGGGACATCACTAACAACAGGGTTTATAGGATTAGATTGAAGAGAATTAGAATGGGGATTTACTAGAGCTTGACTAGAATTTGGATTTAACGGTTGAATCAGAAGTTTATGAGGAAAATTGAATGGTTGGTTAGGGGTCTTACAATTTTGACTAATATAGTGACTAGTCCACATTTATAACAGACGGGATGATTTAAGTTTCCTGTAGTAGATGGCTTCAGTTAATTTTTCTATAGTCGATTCAGTGGTCACAGCTGAAGCTTGAAGTCTAGCAGGCATTGAAGAAACAGGTTGAGTGGAGTAGAAAGTGCTAATGAGGATGGTAGGGTATGGTAGATTTTGTTTACAGATGCTTTTATAAGCCTTAGCTCTTTCATAAGCTGCTTGTAAGATATTGGGATTAATGGGGCAACTGCCAAGATGATCTCAGGCCTTAACCTATTTAGAAAAATCTGCACTTTGGCTATATCTGGATATTGTTGACCTCCTGATTCTATCCAACATAAAAGTTCTTAAAGAACAGTATAATATGTATTAACATCTTCATTCACTTGTTATTTTCTAGTAGCAAGCTGTGCAAACCATTTCCTCTCCAGGGTTGGAGTATGAAAGTGTATAATAAAGTTAAGACAAAAACTTCTATTTTGTTGAGTGGAGTCATTCCAAACATTGATAGGATTAGGTTGTCATTGACAGGTTGTCTACCAGGTGGCAGTGAAACCTCTAAGATAAGGGACTATTATAGCAATCTTCCAATCATCATTAATTAAATTGGCAGCAAAAGCCTTCTCGACCTCATCAAGCCATGTCATAGAGTCCTAGTCTCCACCAGAAAAGTCTGAATAGGGTACAAGATTTAGTTTCTGATTCGGAACATTGACCTGGAGGGCTGGAGCTGCTTGTATCTGTTGAATTAATAGGCCAATTTAGACTGCCAGATTATTAAGAGAATTATTTGGGTTAGGTGGTTGAACAAGATTAGGTTGTTGGGGTGGGTTAGCCTGGTTAGGTTTTGTCATACTTCTTCTTTTCTGCCTATAAATAAGTTTTTTAATTACTTTCTTCAATTTGTAAAAAAAATCTTAGTAGTTTATTATCAGATACGAGAAGGATTTAATTGTTTAGTCTATACAACTGGCACCAAATGTAACTATTAAAAAGAGAGCAGATGTCAAATAGTATAAAACAAGGCCAATTTGACCCTAATGATATACGGGTAGCTAATGAAAAATGTTAAGGGACAAGACAGGTCTCTTATAGTGGTTAGAAAACTATTAGTGGGATGTAACAAGATGATACAGTACTTTGATATTGGTCAAAGGGTGATGTGATTATGGGTGATGCTGTTAAGATTAATAGTCTTAAAGAGTATAATATTGATTTAGTGATGTCTAAGTAGAATTGGTGGCATTAAAGCTGACGATAAACAAGTAGAAGTAACAATATCCTTAGAGTCACATGGTAGGTTAACAAAGGCATTCTTATTATTGGTTCTGTAAAGGTCAGGAATGACAATATTTAATTCTATTAGGTTATTAGATTCATAAGCCAAATCGAAGTTACAAGTCAATTCAGTCCATCGAATCGAGTCTCGATAGGTTTATTAATGTTACAAAGCAAATTCAAGGGATCATTCACAAGAGAAAATTTAGATAAGTAGATACTTTATTATTTATTTGTTTTATTGGCAGTTAATTGTAGACAAGAGAACTGTCCATTCTTTATTAAACTCAGAGGTCTTAAATACATGTTTTTATCTAGAACATTTACACTCAGATTTGAGTAAATACACCTTGATTTGAATGTATTCGTTCAAAGTGCAGCATTTACATTTTAGTATAATCACATATTCGCGATTATTTGGGTGTTTTCGTGATTCACATGTGCCAAGCCACTAAGCCACCTATACTTTGCCTTTTAGTATAATTGATAAATATTCAAAAAAAATTAATAAATTGTTCAAAATTGTGCATTGCTATCAAAATGGATGGGGAACTACAACTAAACAGAGATACGCAGAAAATCTACTGATAAATAAAAATCTAAAAAATTAAATTTTAATTGGTTACAGTAGCTACATATAAACCTGATTTTTTTTATATGTAAATCAGTCTTTGTGCAATAAGTAAAATTGTTTGCCAATAGTGATTTATATATAATTTGAGAATTTTAGAAAATTTTGTTAAGTTTTTTTGAAAATATTTTTATATTTTAGATGAAAAAAAACAAAAAACAAAAAATAATAATTAAAATTATCATATCTCGAACCCTTTAGAATTTTTTTTAAAAAATTTAATCCTATATGCTTTAGAACATAGAGAACAACTTTAATTAAGCAACTAATTAGTATTAACAATACAGTTGTTTCAAGATTGATGTATTTAATAAAATTTTTAATTTTAAAAAAATCCTATATTTTGTATCTTAAAATTTTATATAATAAAACTTTGTAAAATTTATAAAAATATGATTCTAAAATACAATATATAAATTGTATTATATTATATTATTTATTTTTTATGTTATTAGATTATTTCAATATAAATTTTACAAAGTTTTATTATATAAAATTTTAAGATACAAAAAATAGGATTTTTTAAAATTGAAAATTTTATTAAATACGTCAATCTTGGAACAACTGTATTGTTAATACTAATTAGTGGCTTAATTAAAGTTGTTCTCTATGTTTTAAAACATATATAATTAAACTTTTTTAAAAAAATTCTAAAAGGTTCAAGAATGTGTTGAGATATGATAATTTTAATTATTATTTTTTATTTTTTGTTTTTTTTTCATCTAAAATATAAAAATATTTTCAAAAAAACTTACCAAAATTTTCTAAAATTCTCAAATTATATGTAAATCACTATTGGCAAACAACTTTACTTATTGCACAAAGACCAGGTTTATATGTAGCTACGATCACAACAAATTAGGTTAGATCATCGTGATTATTAAAAATCCGGTGACTTTTGTCAGGGGAGTGTACAACATACAACGTAGTGTATGGTTTAAATGCCTTGTACAAAATCTCAGATCTGATTGGATGTTCAATTCTTGTGACTTTATCTCATGATTACTATATTTGTCCGATGAATTTTTTGCATCACTCTCATGTATTTTAATATGTTAAATTTTCTTGTCTAGTCATTGATTTGAATACGACCCTACTATTTATTGCAGTGGCTTTTACATTGTTATATTTATCAGGATATTACCCGTCTTACACAAGGATCCACCTGTATTATCGTTTTTGTTATACAGCGTTTTACTATTTTATGCCCTTCATTTTCATTAATCTATTTTATTTCGGTTTGCATTTAGATTTGCGCAAAATGGGGCTTGCCGTTTACTTTATTAATCCCTATAATTATTGTATAATTGTATAGAATTGGTGATTTATGAATACAATAAATATTCTACGTATGATTTATGATTATCGATTACTCGATTTAGAAATACACGTACGTACACCTGTTATTTTCTCTGTACTAGCAACAAAAAATGGTGGTTAACGTTAAATATAATTAGCAATTGCGTACATTAAATGATTGTAATTATGTACAATTGGTTTAATATAGTAATCTTTTTGTGCTAAGTTATTTTCTAATGCTTAATTAATAATAGTCTTATTATTATCAATGATGTTTATATCATATAAGGAAATTATCATTAAAGCCTTTGGGTTCATTGAATATTATATTATCTTTGCTCGAAAATGTGCAATTTCTTAAAATATATTCATTGATTCATCATAATGTGGCTTTACATATTATCTAATGTATATTGCTAATAAATTAAAATATATATACCAGGAACGGAGTTTGTACAACGTACAACGTAGTGTATGGTTTATAGGCGATTCAGATGAACAGGAGGAACTGTCGATGTCACATGACTGATCCTTCACCTGGTATGCAACATATAAATAAATTATTTTAAAATACCAGATCAGTACGCTAGTACATGTTATGATTATAATCCCACACCATTTTATTATAATAAAAATGGAGAGGATTATATTCATAATATGTACTAGCGTACTGATCTGGTATTTTAAAATAATTTATTTATATGTTGCACACCAGGTGGATGTACAAAATCTTGGATCTGATTGGATTATCGATCCTTGTGACTTTATCTCATGATTTTTGAATTTGTACGTTATATAAATTTTTTGCATCGATATCATACTTGTATTTAAAGTGTTTAGACTTTCTTATTTAGTCATGGATTTGAAGACGGGCCTTACTATTCATTATCATGGCTTATTGATTGTTATGTTTCTCAGGTTATTACCTGTTTTACACCTGTATTATCAATTTTGTTATGCAGCGCTTTTACTATTTTATGCCTTTCGTTTTCGCATGATTTAGAGTTGTGCTTGCCGTTTAACGGTTTACTTTATACCAGGAATGGAGTTTGTACAACGTATGGTTTACGTACTGTACTGTACATGCGATTCAAATGTCGATGTGCGAAATCTTGGATCTGATTGGATGATCAATCCTTGTGACTTGTGTAACACCTCGAACAATGCTGCGATATAGGAATGTAGTGCAACCGGTTTGATATAGCTTATACAAACCGATGTAGGTATCTTATTTGTGCATGTGCATGCATTTCAGGTTTAAAGAGCATAGCGCAGATCAATTTGTGGATGCACGTGCAATTTCGTCCAATCAGAGACAGCATCACGAGCCTTTATTTTAATTGGTTAATTATTTTATGATTTTTATGAAATATTATTAATTAATAAAATCGAATATAAATTTATATTTTTTTTGTAATTTGAACCAAAAATAAATTTAATAATTAAAAATATATTATATATATATAATTACAAGAGTTTCCAATCCATTATATTTATTAAAAATTTTTTAAATTATGTATTTTTTAAAATATTAATGGTTCTTTTAATAGTTAAATCAATTATCTAAAATAAAATCTTCATCACTGTTAGTATTATCATTGTTATTAGCATTATTACTGTTAGTATTATTTTCAGTGTTAGTACCATCATCAGTTTTAGTATTATCCTCAGTTATAGTATTGTCATCAGTTTTATTTTTAGCATCAACATCATCAATTTTAGTATTATCAGTTTTGATAACACTTTTAGCATTCTTGTCAGAGTCTTCTGATAGTTTTACAATTTTTTTTAATTCCTTTCATCAGATATTTAATACAGTACTGATACTGACTCTTAAGCTTAAATTAAAAGTATTCAAAGTAGCAAGCATATCTGCAAACTAAAATACAACCTGTCTTCTAAGAATCTATACAATTTTCAAAATCACAAAACCTATCTTTTCATGAAATTTATGCTGTATTTCAAGTCATTAGTAATATTTTGATATGAACATGAGCTTCAAGTGTTGGAGGTTTATAAAATTTGGATTTCAAATGTAGTTCCAAAGATCTATTGTGACTTTGACAAATATCTGTAAAAAGATTTAATAGAAAAAGTGCAGTATGTTTTTCAAGATATTCAAGTTGTTTGGCTGAATATCTAATATTATAATTTTTGGCAAATGTATTTATAAAGGAATTGTTGCCATGTATTTGATTGATTACTTGTGCCTATTAAATAATCTAATCTATATTGCTTGAACTTCGTATTTGTTATTTAAGTAAATTGTGAAAATTTTTTACATAGTAATCATTAAATATGTGAATATAATTAAATAAGACTTGAGAAATAGAATAGTTAATATTATTTCAATAAAATACATTACTTAAAAATGCTAATAGTAACTTATTGTAATGTTTGTATCAATATTAATAGAAAATGGTCCAAATATAAAACATGGTTTCTTTGCATACCAGTCAATTTCTATTACAAAAAATGATAAAATAATAATCTAAAGTCAATAGAATGACATTGTCAGACAAATTAATAAGATATCTGAACTCCAGTTCTTTTAACTTTTCAAATTTTCATAGAATTACTGAATGCATTTATTTTTATTTTTATTTTTTTATTTTTTTAAGAATAAGGTCTGGTTTTGGTCTTTATTGAACAATTTGGTATTGCATTAATAAAAATAAGTTACATAAATTATTACATAAACCTATAGCTAGAACTAATTTATGCTTAGCCCAAAACTCTACTAGAGTAGGTTGTCAGACCTTTTTTAGCTTTAGTGTTGCAATGTAAGATGTAGATATGTTAGTAGTAGAAAAAATAGTTGTCCATTTTTCATATTTTGTTGTAGCTACTTGGTTTATGCCTGGGTGTTCTGAAGTTGTAATTGTAAGTATATTTATTAGTAGGTCATTTTGGTGTACAGCTTTGCATTTTTCTGTTTATATTTGTTTGTAAATATTATTTGATATTTTATGAAATAGAATAACAAGCATGTTCGAATTAATATTGCAAGTTGCAGATGGATTGTTTGAAGTTAATCCTTGCAATCTAAGAAGATTGTATATATTATTTGATGTTTGAAAGAGTTGCTAAAATAAGTTTGGTATTTTGTAGTTTAATTTTGTTTTTAGTAAGAAATTTGGAAGTAGTTTGTTGAATTACTTGATCTAAAGATATGGAATTTGCTATATATTTAAGCTAGTAAAAGTAGTTTTTGATATGCATAAAGCAATGATTGCAGGTAGGATTAGTATATGTTTTAGGTTTTCTGTAATGTAGCTTTAATGAGTTGGTAGCTCATCTAGTAAAAATTTAATTTTGAAACTTTTTAATTGTAAGTGTTTGGAATGAGTAGTGTGAGTATTAGGTTTGTTGTTATAGTTAAGAAATTTGTATATTAAGTTCCAGTTGATATCTTTATGAATATTATTCTGATGCTTAGTTCTGTTTAGAGCATGCCATTTTGTTGTATTTGTTGCATTTTGCAAGTGTCTAATGAAATGACAGGTTTTGTTTTCAATTAGTGTATTGTTCCAGATAAGGTAAAAATTGTTATTGTCAAGTGCATAAGGTTGAATGTACAGTTTGTATTGTTGTATGTTGGTAAACAGATGGGTTGTTCTATGATATAGAGGATGGTTGTTAGAGTTCTCATGTAGATACCTTTAATTTTGACACTTTTGCAAGCAATTATAGTCTGTATTAGTAGTTTGAATGGCCAATAGTTGTATTTTTAAAGAGTAAGAGTAGAATTTGATGTTAATACAAGAAGAGAGTTAATGTAGTTAATTGTTAGTTTGTGAGTCATATGAACTGTTATTTAACAATTCTGTGAAACTATCATTAGAATTGTTATAATTCCAATAAGGTATGCATATGTTGTAGAAGGCCAATGTGTAATTTGGGATAAGAATGTTATATTAGTTGGTATAAGAGTCCAGGCAAATTGAGCTTGTGACTGTGGTGTATTTGTTTGGGTTATAGTTGCATGAAGATATAGTTGGAGTTTTTTGGCCTGTGAGTTAATTGTTATGAGGTGAGATAGTTATATAATAGAGATACTCAGTAGGAATATTTGGTATAGCAAATTGTTTTGAGTTGTTAAGGTAGTAGATAGTTATAAGTTTTGGTAAGTAACTAAGGTACTAGATAAGTGTTAAGGTGAGGTTTTCTTTTTTAACTGTAAAGAAGACTGTGTGTTAAGTTTATGATAATGCTGTATTAGATTATTAATATCTGTTTAAAGGACCTTAAAGCTAGATACTTTAATCACAATACACTAAGATATAGTAAGTGTGATTATGCATTGCTAACTGGTATTAGCAGTGCAGGTATGTTTGCATTGGAGTCATTTAGTAAGTGATGCTTTGTGCTGTAATTCAAGTGGTGGCATTTAATAATGTTTTATGTATATTGTATTGTTTGTATTAAAAGTTTTTTGTATTTTTTCTATAATTGGTGTACTTTTAATTTTGTTAAGTATCTAGACACTTCTCTTTAGTGCTATAGAGTTTGTAGTGAATCAGGTAGAAGTTATAGTAAGAATGTATAGTGTAGTAGTTGCATAAAAGGTATGTTGAAGTTTTTGAAATCACTTGGAAATTCTTTCTCTTAGTATTTTTTGTGTTTTGTATACAATACACTGCTATAAAAGAAGCTGTGTATTTGTGTGATTAGTAAATTGTTCACTAGCAAAGATGTTAGCTTTGTTGGTTAGTAACTTGATTTGTGTTGGTTTAGTATAGTGTTTAATTAATATATCAATTGAGGTGCCTTTGTATGTAGTTGCTATTGGCCAGAAATTAGGAAGGTTTTGGATATTGATTTCAAGTTGGTGTGCAGTTCTGATGGTTTGGACTATAAGTGTATTATGAAACTTTGTAGGCAGTAAATAATTTGGAGAATATAGAATATTATCAGATGAAAGTGTTGCTTATTGAAGATGTTGTAATAAGATTTTGATTAATGGGGCTGTTAGTAGATTGTTTAGTTGTATATGAAGAGAAGATATGGTTCTGTGCTTGAATGTCTGTTAGACTGCATAGGTTGTATATTTGGTAATAAAATATAATAAAGTTGGATATCATTAAGGCCAGTCCAGCTTTGTCTTTTGAAACTTGTGTATATGAGTTGATAATACTTTAGGTATTAGATTGGTAAACAAATATATTTAAAGTTTTGTATGAAAAGTAAAATATAAGTACAGTATTGATAATATAGATTGTTTGTTTTTTTGTGAACCTTTTGTTTTTTATAATGCTGATAAGGTTGATGGCCTTAGCAGTAATCTGATTATATATATGTTTGTAGTGGCTAAGTAATATAAACCAGCAGCCCAGATAGTGAAAAGTATCTTTTAATAAGATAGTATATATAATAATATTGCCAAAGTTGATTGTTGAGTTTAGATTCTTGGTCTGGTTTGTTGCAAGAATTGATTTAGTAGGATTGACTATGATGTTAGCCATGTTGTAGAAGAACTTAGTAGCATTAACAATTTGTAGAGTATGTATTTGTTAGAAGCCAGCCATAGTGTATCATTCATATAGACTAGTACTAATGTATAATATATTAGATGTTGTATGTTAGATACAGATATAATTGACATATTATATTCTTGAAATTTAGAATGAATATAAGTTATTAGAGAGTCATAGTATATACACCAGAGAAGTGGTATGATTGTTTCTCCTTGATCTATGTCATCTTGTATATGATAGCTAGATGTGAGATCAAAGTTTGTGATAACTAAGTTGTATAAGTTATTGTGTATATTAATTATGAGTTGTTGTATGTTAATAGGAATTTTTAATTAAGTTAAGGCATGTTGAAGGAGTGAAATGTGTACAGAGTCATATGCCTTGCTTATGTCCTGAGCCAAGAGCCATATTTCTTTGTTTTGTGTTTGTACTTCTTGTAGTATATTGGTAAGGATTTGTATAGGTTGTGTTGTAGAGGAGTAAGGCAAAGCAATAAAGTTGTATGAATTTAAAATAGGATATTTAGACATTATTTTGCTAAGTCAGTTAGTAATAATTTTTGTAAAGATTTTTCAAGTATGTTCAAGAAGTATTATAGGTCTGATATGATTGTGTTAACCTGTAAAGGTTGGTTTTTTTGATATAGAATATAATTTGCTTTGTTTTCAAGCAATAGGAATGTTTGCAATATTTAAGTATAAGTTAAATAGAATTGTTAAGAGTTTAGTAATATGAGGATGAGTATGTTTGAGCATTTTATTAGAAATAAGTATAGGTCCAGGTGCTTTACTGTTAGGTAAAGCATTTATTGTATTAATTATTTCTTGTTGAGTTATTGGATTTGTTAATGTGTTATACTATGCTAGAAGTATATTTGTTTTGGGGTTGTATTCATTTTTCCATTGTTCCAAAGAGTTGGGATGTATGGATTATGTTTGGTCTAGTTTGTGAAATGATCTTTGATGTGTTAATAGATCTCTTGTAGTTTAGTTATTATAGAGTTGAGGAGTTTTATGTTATCAAATAGTACAGTGTCAGTATGTCTATTGAGTATACTGTTGATTATTACTGTGGTATTTGATGTAAAGTTGCTGTAGTGTTTTTTAACCTGTTGGATAATGTGTTGAGATAGTGCATATTTGTTTTCACTTTTCTGAGTATGGTATAATGTTTTACAATTTTCTTTTATTGTATTAATAGTATTGAAAAGTTGGCTGTTATCGATGTCCAATAGGGTAAGAGGTGTAATAGATATGTTAGTAAATGATTAAATTGGTTGTATTTTTTGGTTTAAATTATTTAGTTATATAGTATTTGTTTTATTATCATTATTGATATCAGTATAAAGATTGACAAGATTATAAAGTATGCTGCCACAAGTGTTTAGTGCTGTATAAGTTTTTAAGGAGTAGGTGAAAAGTTTTGAAATTGTTTTTGTGAATAAAAAGTAAAAAGTATATGTGTGTTGGCTGCAGTAAGTACTGCATATTGAATCTGATACCAAAGTTGATTAACAGTTAGTGTAGATGCTATTGTTTCTGTAATTAAAGATAATAGTTGATAACTTGTTTGTTAAAACTGTTTCCAAAGTTTGTTTGTCATAGTGTCATATTTAAATACTTGTATTTGTATTTTTTTGTGTTATTTAGTTGGTTTAGTATATATTTGAAGGTTAGTACAGATGATGTGGTGGTCACTGTTAGTATTGCCAGTTGTATGGGTAATATTAGGTGTTGTAAATATATGTAGAATTTGTTGTAAAACCCAAATTTTATCAATTTGACTAGAAAGCTGATTACATTGCCAAGTAGAAGTTTGTAGGTAATAAGTATATATTAGTAAAGATATATAATATAAGATATTTGTTTAGGTAGAATGCTGTGGCCTATTAAGGTCTTGGTTAAAGTCTCTCATAATTACTGAAATAATATTAAGTTGTTGTGCTTGTATAATTCAAAGGATAATTTGGTTTTGTGTTTGTTTGTTCATATTAGAGTCATTAGATAAGTATGTAGAGATAATATGTAAGTTGTTTTATATGGTAGATAAAGATCAATTGCTATAACAGTGCCTTAGAGAGTTTGAATATTATAAATATAGGTTGTAAGTAATTAGTTTATAAGGACTATTGTTCCTGCACTGGACTCTCTTGAATGTTGAGAGTTGGTGGTATTATTGTTTGACATAAAGCATTTATAATTATTATTATAAAGTATATGATGAGTATATTAGAAATGTGCTAGTTTTGTTTCAGTAAGTAATATAATGTTGAACTGTTGGCTAATACAATAGTCTAGTCATAATTGCCTTTTAGTAATGTTATTGTATTCTTGAATATTGTATGTTGTGATGGTTAAATGTTGGTGTATGGGTTTGTTGTTAGGTTCAATAGTGTTATTTATTAATATAAAATTAGAAAATGTTTATTGCCACTGTATTGATTGTAGGTGGCTCATTTGGTATTATAGTAGATTTGTTAAATATCTCCCATGTTGGTGTAGGTAATAGTAGTAAGTTAAGTAAAAAGTCTGAAATTGTGTGTATAGTATAGTGTTGTCTAAGAATTTGCATTGTTGGTATTATTTCTGATAGAAAGGTTATTGAAAGAGTAAGTTGTATGTTGTTCTGAATTAATGCAGAGTTGACATCTTCTATATTGTTAGGTATAGATGGAAGTACTTGTGAAGTTTGGGTAGATTTATTACCATCAGCTTTATATTCTTGTTCTGCAGTTTGAATAAGAGAATTTGTAATGTAAACTATAATGATGATAGTTGTTTGAAATAGAAATATTGTCGAAATGTTTTTGCAATTTGTGTAAGTTGTTGAGATATTGTAATAGGTAGTGTAATGTTAAGTTTAGCAAGTTCTTGACTGTTTGTTGGTAGATCAGATTTGTCAGTAGAGTTTGCTTACATTATATGATCAAATATTGGGAATCAAATACAGTATGTTAAGAAACTTTCCAAGAAATTCTTTTGTTATTGCATTATCAGTTATTGGATAGGCATATTGTAAGTTGGTGCGAATGAGATCTGGATTATTAGGCAAAAATAGTTTGGTGATAAAGTAATCACTAGGAAGTAGTTTAAATATATAATACTCTCTTAGCTATGCAACTGTCTTAGCTAATAATATTTTGAATGTAGATGAGTTAAATAGGAAAAGATCTCTAACTTTGTAATTAAGTTCCTGATATATAGTAGTTAATAGTTGTTTTGGTGGTGAAAGTTAAAAATATAAATTTGGGATTACAGTAAATGTGTAGTAGTCAGCCAGTTTGTATCTAAAATATGAAAAATATTGTAGTAATTGGCTGCTTGTAATTGGAAAGTAAGTTTTCAATTCTGAAAGAAGTTCTTGGTATCTCTCTGGCAATGTTGGGAGTTTTGCAAAATAGTTATCTTTAAGCTTGTTAAATTTGAAGATTTTTCTTAGTGCATTGACAGTAGCCCTTGTATATGATTTTTGAGTAATTGGAAGTGTGAATAGTAATATTTCTTGAATGTGTCTAGGAATTTTATTAAGGTCTTTTGATAAAGATATAAGCTATTCTTGAAATGCACTATTAATTGTAGCTTGAATAGATGTAGGTGTTTGTTTATTCTTATTTTGGATTTGTAAGAACCCTCTTGCATAGTAGATGGTTTTGTAAATTATAAAGGAGGTGTAGTTGGTAAAGTTGGTGTTTGAGAGTTATTGCAATATAAGCATTTGTTTAAGCATAGTATTTATAGTTTTGCAAGTAGCTGCATCTGTAATTGTAATTTGATTAGTTTGTTTATAGGTTGTCAAAACATTATTGTATAGGTTAGTATATTCTTTCTGGTGTGCTAGAGTAGTATTTGGATTTTTAGTAAAGGTGATAAAGAATCTGATGTCAAGATACTTCAATTTAAGAAATATTGCTAGTAGGATTGTAAATTGAGTTGGTGTAGTAATAAGTTTATAATCAATAAAGTTACAGATTCCAATTGGTGTTAGGAGTGCCTCAGCTATTGCTTTATAGGTCCAGGTTTGTTGGTCAAATGGTGTATTGATTTTGTCAATAATTTTTATTTGCAAAATATCTGCCTATTTAGAGTCATTGATGTAATAAAACTAAGGTATATTGAGCTGCTTTTGTGTAATTTGGCTGTAAGTTAGCTTAGTAGTATTTTGTGTATCTGATATTGTAGTCATTAATGTTAGTAATGATGTAATAATATTGTTAGAGGATTCTGGGTTGGATAATCCTTCTGTATTAAGCAGTTGTAGTTTGGATTGTTTTTTGCTTTGTTATTAATCAGTTGTTGCTTGTATTACTTTAGCTGATAATTTGCTAATTTCTGCAGCTGTATGTTGTGAGAAGAAGTGATGTTTGTTTCTTCTAGTATGGGTTTTGTGTTCAGTCTATGTAGTGCTATTTGGTGTCTTTACTATGAGCTGAGTTTGTGTATTATTCATTATTGTACCTGTAATAAGATCAAATATCAATTCATCTTCTTGTGTAATATTACTTGTTTTAATAGTTCATCATTTGTATCTAGTTTTGTAATTATATTGTAAGGTATCACTAAAAGATCTTTACTGTGTTTAGGCATCTTGTATGCCTTCTGTGCTTTTTCATATAACTGAATAATTAGATTAAGATCACAGCTTCATGTACTTCTGAGAAATTTGGCACTGATGTTTATAAAGTTGTTTATGGCAATTGTGAAGTCAAAAAGTTTGATTGGGAAGCTTCTTTATACTTGTATAACTATTGTGTTGGAAAGGTAATCAGATTGGAGATATAACCAGATTTGATAAGATCAACTGTAAAAAGATATTTGTTGGCAAAGTTAGAAACAAGAAAGGTAACAGTAAAGATGAGTTTGATAGGGTCTTTTATGTTAATACTAATAAACTCTTTTGCATATTTGATAGGGGAGTTGGTGGTTAAGGTTTTAGATAAAGGGTTCTTTGAAATAGTCAGTTTGCTTGTAAAGTAGGCTAAAGAAGAAGAGAAAAAGGTGCTTTGAGAGGTTGTTTGGTTTAAAGTTTGTGGTGAGTTAGTTTGTAGGTTTTTTTTGTATTTTTTGGAAATAACATCTTGTGTTTGTATGCTGAGTTAGTAAAAATGTAAGGTCCTTAAGACCATATTCACTAAAGTGTGAGTTGTTTTCTGAAGTACTATTTTTGGTGTTATTAATATTCAGGGCTGCTAGTAAGAGATTTTTCTAAGATTAACACCTCTTTTAGAACAAGTTTAGTATATAAAACAAGTTTAATTAAGGGCCCAAGTTTATTTTACTTAGTAGTTATTGCTGTATTCTTGCTAGAAAGTTTTTTGCTTTTTGTCCAGTTTTGGTAAAATGATCTATAAGAAGAGTTCTTTCTAGATACTGACCATATTTGTGACCATCCTTGTGATGCTAACTCTAATAATAAATTAATTTGTAAGTTTTTGGTTTTTTTCCAATACCTTCTTGTTACTATATATAACATAGTAGAGTTTATCAAAAAATTAGTAATTTGCAAGAAATACAGTTTCATAACTATTTAAAGATACATGCAATAGTCCAATCATAAGAATGTTATGCAAAATTTGTTCTAGTATTTCAGAACTTTAGCACTAAAAAGATAAGTTATAGCATAGCATACATGCAATTGCCTAAGAAAATCCATAGATGCAATTAAAACCTGAGTTTTCAAATAATTTTTTACTTCTGATTTTTTATCACATGTTTAAGAGCATTCAAATAATTTTCTGTTAAAAGAAGAGACCTTTTTTTTAATAATACTAGTTTTGTATTCTCTATACTTCAATTAACCTGACATTATTTAATTTTATTATTATAACTGTAAATTAGGAGCTATTTCATTTATTCATCATAAGTTTTTAGTTTAGAAATCAAATTGACAAATATCTGCTTTCATCCTATATAACTAAGTTATAAATGAGAAAAGAAATAAATATTAGCATTCTTTATAATAATAATTGCATCAACTCCTTTTTTATTATGAATATGTTTTTCTTAGTTAGAGTTATAAAATGTGATAGATGCTGTTTCTGGCAAGGCTTTTAAGAAAATTGTAATAAAATGAGATAGATGCTGTTTCTGGCAAGACTTTTAAGAGAATTGTAATAAAATGTGAAATATCAAAGGCATTAGTTGTATCACTATGACAACACTTATAAATATTATAAAAATCATCCATATTAAGAATAATCAAGTTGTCAGCCTGTTAAAAATTTAACATAATTGATTAATTACAATTTTTTTTTTAAAAAAAAATTTTTATTTACTTACACTCTCTAATAAAAATCTTTCAACTGATACTGTACACATTTCTGAATATTGAGATTTATGTCTTACAATAGCTTTATGCCTTACCATTAACCCTGCACTAGCTAAAGTTTCAATTACTGATGAAGATGCTCCAGATGTATCTAACAAAAGCCCAACTTCTGCCTTGATTTCATTAATAAATTTATTGTTAAGTATTGCTAAAAAATAATAAACCAATATTAATCTTTTTTTATTTTTTTTATTTGTTATATGGCTTTTCACTTGTGGGTTACTTCCAATTACTAATTAGTCAAAAAAACCTCTCAACAATGGCTCACTTTTCTCAAGCATTTTTTTAAACTCTTCTGAATCAAGAATAGGTTTTTTATTATATATATACTGCCTTGTATATAAAACACCAGCTATTAATTTAATCTTTTTGCTAAAAGAAATTAATTCTAAAAAATAACAATTATGTAAAAAAGAAATTAAAGTTAATATTTTACTTACTAAAATAACATTATCTAACATCCCATTGAGCAGGTTTAAACAAAAAAAAAATTTGCATACCTAGTTTTGTTTTATCAAGCTTTATAAATACTTCATGATATGCAGCCTTCAGTTTTTGAAATTCAGATTCTGAGTAAATGTCATTACCCATAAAACATATAACCTATCTTGAAACTGTTTTATATCATTTTTTGGATTTCTTTGCTTGCTTGCAGATAATTAAGTAAACTGACATATTCTGGATCTTTATCTGTTTAATATAAGCAATGCTGACATATCATAGCCTCTTTTTCTAATGAAAAAAAGTTAATTAATTATTCTGGTGCCTTCTTGAACATTGTTTCTTTATTATTTTGAGTTGTAGCTAAATAATACTATGTTTGGAGTGAGTGCAGAGATTAATTTTATGTTTTTTTGGCATTTACTATATACTTATTATAATATTTTCAGCATAAGGCTTTGTTAACTAAATCCAAATACTGACTTGAATCTGGGATGATTGTTTGCTCAGTTACAACCAAAATACTATGTTGTTCATAGTTACAAGTAATATTATCATATTTGTCTTCTAGATCTAACTTCAAAGCTTCTTTTTGTCTTCTTTCTTGCTAGAGTTTCATTGTAAGAGTTTTTTTGCATAAACATTTTGGCAAATATAAAAAATGCTATAAAACACTTCTTAGCTAAGTTTCAAATTACTTTATAGATTGCCAAATTACTTTAACAGTATATAGAATAGAGGTTACTCTTTCTGATTTTTTTTGTTAGAACCTTGGCAGTTTTGTACACATGGCTGTAGTTCTGATTTTGTGACTGCAAAATATTATACTAATATGAATTACATATTGTGTAACATTTTGTTTAATCTTCCAATCAAATCAATGCCTGCTAAGCTGGTTTAAAGTCATACCTTGTTTTTTAATTGTTTTATTTCTGATCTTAAAAACTTTGTATATATGCTTTCTATAAAAAAAAAAGTTAATATATTTAAATTGGATTTGATCAAATATAACAAGACAAGCTATATTTTGTTTTTGCTTATACCAAAAATGTGGTAAAATAATATAATACACAAAATTTTTTTACAGTCCATATAGTACATATCTAGGAATTTTATTAGCTATATAAATGATAGTATATAGTAAAATAGTACAGTATGAAAATACTAATAAAGGTGAACATGTAGAAATCATGATAGTACATATGATTTGTAAAAGAAAAAATTCTTCTAAAAAAGATGTTTTCTTTTTTATTTGACATAAAGCTGTAGTGAATTATTTGTATAACAAGCATTAGCTAAATAATTATATTAACTAATGCTTATAAGTCATGCCTAATAATTTATCATATTCATATATTAAACTGATAATAAAGTTGTAAAAATTAATTTTAAAAACCTATGTTAATCATACTTACTGTCAAAAATTTACTTAATTTTCATACTTCTGTACATATTTATACAATTGTACATACTACTTTACTAACTATCTTAAAAAAAACCAGAAAAATAAACTACTATGCAGTTTGCAGCATTATGCAATCTAACAAAAATTATGTTAACTAACACAATTCTAACTAATCTGAATTTTAAAAGTCATACTGCACAGTCTTTCAACAATTCTGCCATATACAGTATATAATGTACTGTTATATAACATATTACTACACATGCCTAATAGTGAACAACTAATATATTTACTAATGCAATATTGATATTCCTTATATTTCCTATTCCTGGTTTTGTGTGACAATATTGTGCAGCTATCTTATAGTTTATAGGTAACTCAAATATGCGTGTACAATTCTTAGCATATAATTGGATAAACTGTTATTGTAACTTTGTGTAGTACTCTGAACAATACTTTAAAAGATAGATACTAGAAACAAATGCTTATGTATGCAAAATCTTGGAATTGATTAGTTTGCATAACTTAAAAAAAAATTAAATAAGTGCATATATCTGTAAAAAATTAAAGATGCTATAACAAAGAATAGTAAAAATAAGTTTTATAATCACAAAAATTAGTATTCCAATTTAAGAGTAGGGTAACGTAGATTATTTGTTATATAATTTTCCTAACAAATAAAATTTTATATATAAAAAAAAATATATTACTAATAAAACTTTTCAGTATTATATTCAATTGTTATCAAAATTTAATAGTATATAAATCTATATCTTCTAATTATTTTGATAAAATTTTATAATTTATTTTATTTAAAAAAAATATTTTATATATTACTAAGTTTGTCTAGATTAGCTTATGAGTTTCCTAGGTTATACAAGATTTATATAGGAAATTCATGTAATATAACCAAAATTTTATATGTAAAACATATGATATCAGATGATTTGCTATAAAATTACTAGTAAAAATAATTTATACCACTCCTACTCTTAAATTTAAAGGCCTCAATACTAAATATTTGGTAATTTTTATTTTTCTTTCATTAAATTTTTTATTGAGCTAATAAAATAATAATTACTGATCATTAAAAACTTAATTAAAAGAATTTGTTGATCATTTCTAAATAAGATTTTTATAGAGCTCTAAAATTTTGGATATGATTTATTAGAGTTGAGTAATGCTAGCTAACCAACTATATAGCAGTCAGATATTGATTTCATTAATAGTGTTAAAGATAAAGATAGAACACTGTGCAGACATTTTTTAGACTGTACAGTACAATTTTTATAATTCTGGCTAGCTTTATAATTCAAGTTTGAATTATCAATTAGAAATCAGTTCAGATTGGCTCAAAAAAAACATAAATTTGCATCATCTGATTAACTAAATTAAAATTACTACCCTAACAAGTTTTAAGACCAATCAAATTTCAAGACTAGGTGTAATATAACACATATAGAAAAATTCAAACAAATGTTCATTTTGTCAAAAAACACATATAACTCAAAATTTTGTCTATAAAACTGTTTTATGTGTATTAATTAAAATTTTCCTTGTGAAATTTTAATATAGTAAATAATTTTAGACACCCTTGTTTACCTAATTAATAGAATTTATTGTTCATAATTCTGGTCAAATATGCAAATTATTTAACCATATTTAAAGTTGTTTTGTTCTAGATTTAGCCAAATGATCTGCAAATTTGACCAGAATTATCAATTTACTGATATGCAGAGAAAAAGTAAAAAAAAAATACAAAACAACAAAAACTAATGTTTAAACTCATCTTATAACATTAATTAAAATGATGAAAGCCCAACTTTACATATATAAAGTAGATGTTTTATATATATAAATATAAAACCTAATGAGTAAAAGGTTCTAGAGACAAAAAAAAATTTTAAAGAACTCTTTTTGTAAATTCTTTTACACAAAATAACAAAAAATTCATCAGTAACAAAATTGCTAATACCTAATTATTTTACTAAGATAACCAACTTTGGTGTCTTAATTAAACTTGTTTAGCTTATAATTTTACAAATATTCTAAAAGTTATAGGTTTTTAACTTTCAAACTCACAGTTTAATATTGCTAAAACGGCCTTTGGTAACTGTAACTAAACTTTTAATTATTTCTTATCTGCTACTCTTTTAACCCACAATACTGTTCTAATAAAAGTTGTAAAGTATCTTTTTTCAATCAAAACAAGCCTAAAAAGAAGCCTATAGCTTCAAAACTAACAGAATTATAACAAAAAACAACTTTAACTCCTCTACTGTTCTTTAAAAAATTACTTTATTCTTAGCCCCAAATTTTTTCCCTTACATGTTTTTTATGTAACCTTAAATCATTTCCAAAATTAGTTTCATTTAATATTATATTGTGTAAATTAAATTTAACCAAAAAGAATTTTCTTTGTCACAAATTAATTTGTATTAATTTATTAAAAATAAATTCTGTACTTTAGTACACAATAGCTACTGCAATACATAACTAATTATAACTTTGTGTTATACTAGCCACACCAGCCACATTAGCCACACTAGCCACACTCGTGTTACCTAGGTTATATAAGGTTATACAAAGTCGCAGCAAGTTACAGTAATACCCTTATAAACTTAAACCTTATCCTGTAACAAAGTCTATAATTATTATTTTAATTTAAAGCTTTATATCTTTAAATCTTACTAAGCATAACAACACCAATCTTCTAAATAATTTTATTCAAAATACCAACCTTAGTAAGCTCAGAACCTGATTCTATTGATTTGAACTACTTTTATGAAAAATTTCCAAAAAGTTTTGGTATTGGAATCTATGAAGATATGTCAGAAATATCATATCCAACATCTGCAAATAAATAATCTAACAATTGCATTACTACAGAACTCAGAGGCAGTATCAAAACCTATCATTATATTCAAGCATCTGCTACTAGTGCTATAGCTATTTGCCTATGTGGTAAATACTATACAAACTTCTATTCAAACAAAAATCTTACCTATGAATAACATTCAAGTACCAATGTTATTAAAAAACCAAAAGATAAAAAACTATTTGCAACAAATACTGTTAACTCTACAAATATTATTCTACCATCTCCTACTTTATCATCTTCACTATCTTTACACCAACATACTTGTCCTAAATGCAATTAACTTATTAATTGTAAAGTCATTAATAATAGATATTATCTAGCTGCTGATACTGAACTCTCTAATGACAAATCCTGTCACAAATCTTGTCTCGAAACTAAAACTGAGTCTGAAGCCAGCAAACAACCTATTATCAACTCAGAACAAGGACCTTTCTGAACACCTTCACTTCATGAACTTGAACAATCACATAACATATTCTGTACCAACAATCCACTCATCTCTGAACTTAACCTTCTTACTTCTACTATAGAAGAAATAGTAAATAATACAACAACTAATACTACTGCCATAGACATTGATAACTTTAACCTATCTAATAATAACCAATAGCAATAACAACAAGAAAAACAACAACAACAAAAAACATCTAAGCAACCTAAACAATAACAACAACAAGAAACATCTAAGCAACCTAAACAACAACAACATCAAAAATTATATGAACAACTAAAACAACCCTATAGTTAAGCTGTTAGATCCAAGCTTAATCCATCATTCAATTGGTTAACAAACTTTTCAGTTACTAAAGAAATGAAAGACAACACTAAACTTCATACAGACATTTTTCAGAAACTATTTAATTTTCTTAAAGAACATCTATATAATTTCTTTCTAGAAAAGGTTATTAAAGAAACAACAGAAAACCACCCTGCACTCAAATCTAGCTTTTATCTACTTATTTAACAAATGGCTAGTACTAAACCTAAATTTTTAACAGACTTAATCCAACACTATAATTTTATAACTAACCAATCTGCCACAATACCTTTTAATATTCTTGAAGAAACTTTCAAAAAACTCATTCTCACATTCACTACTGTACTTTTCACCAAACTTAACTATTCGGAAATTTTTGCTTCACCTGCCACTATTCCACCTCTTAAAAATAAAAAATGTTTACAATTCTGCATCAATCTAGCCTGCCTTTATTTATGCTTATTCAACAAATATCAAGCTATTAATTATACAAAATTTGCAGAAAACATTAAACTTAGACCAAAAAAATTTAAAGTATCATCAAAAGTTACTGGATATGACAAAAATGAAAAATACCCCTCTATTAATATGGATACTCAATTCAATATTCAACTAGAATTTAATATTCCTAAGACCTTATTTATGGACAAATACAACATTCCTTCTTTAAAAAACTTACTTTTTCATTTCAATGAATGGTTCAAAAAAGCCTTTTCACTATACAGTAGATAATTCTCAAACACTATCAACAAAACTAAAGTATCTAATTACCTTAAATACCAATTCAGACAACATTTTATCTTTTACCTTAAAGAACTTCTGTTTAGTACTCATAAATTTGCAGAACCACATAATCTACAAGAACAATGACATGAAACCTTTAAACAAGTTAAGTATCATATACTCACCTGTACAGACCCTAAATGACCTTATCTCTTAACTACTAAAACATCAAAAGGAAAGAAAAAAGAACACCCACAAACTTAAAACCCAATACTGAATTATATTTACAACATAATACATCTGCACTTACCAAATACACTTTTGATGACTCTTACCAAAAATATCTCCAAAAAGATAATGAATTATGGAACGAACCTTATCTTGACCCATCTGTTTTTTACACCAAAGACAAATATGAAACTACATTCCAAAACCAAATTTCTACTACTATACTTGATGAATTAGTAGCAAAAGCAGAAGAATATATTTGCTCTGCCAATGCTGTCAAAACTAATCCCAAATGACATGGCTTCTACTTCTACCAATACCTATCAATCTACCAAAACACTGCTGCCCAAAACCACAATATAGATAAAATAGACAAACAACAAGCAATTGACTTTATTATAACTAAGCTTATTGATACTAACTTACTTGCATGAGTAATCACTTATTTTGACTGCACATGTGGTAACTCATCAAACTATTTAGAGATCACTAAATTCTACAAAGAAAAAGCCCTTCCTGAAGCTGAAACTATTTTATACAATAAATTTAACATTAAATTCAAAATCTCTACTACTATAGAAGAATCTCTCTTTTTTAAAAAAAGAGGAATAGACTCAGACTTTTTTTTAGTAAAATTGTCTTCTACACAACTCATAAATGCAGCCATCACCTTATCAAAAGAAACTACTATAGTATTTGATAAAGAAGATGATGTAAGTAAGCAGGCGAGAAAGCCTATTTATATGGAGAACCAAGCAAATGATGGCCAGACTCAACATATAGAGCAGACTATGAAACTCTCACAGCTGTGAGAGCCAAGCTTCAAACAGTGAGTGCCTTAGTAGAAGACAAATACTTATTCTCAAAGACCATCCTACAATATAACTCTGAGAATTACAATACAAATTCCAAAATAACTAATTACAAACCCTCACATACTTACAATCCTAAAGTCTGTTACAACAAATTTCTTGCATACTTCAATCTACCTCTAATTCCACAAGACCAAACTATTGGTTCCTTCTTTAAATACCTTCAACAACATAATCTTATACATTATGCTATCTTTTCTATTAATACCAACATTAGTGAAGCCCATATCTATTTACCCTCCAAACTGTACTTATTACCAGAATATACTTTTATTAGTCAAAAGCTTCTACACCAGTACCTTGACATCCCTCTTAAGTCTCAAACACATGAAACACTTAATCTTAACATTGCTACCTACAATATTCAAGGCTTTAATGATATAGAAAAGAAACTCCTATTAGAAGAATATTGTCTTCAAAACAACTTACAAATAATGTGCCTAACTGAAACCAAAATAGCAGAAACTAAAAACAAAAAATTTTGCAACAACCAACATTTTACTTATTATTGATCAAACAGCTCTACATCCAAAGAGAGTACATGCATTCTAATTCGTAATAATTTGCAACCACATATTTATAACATACTTAATCATCCAGGAGGAGCTATTGCAATAGATTTGTTCTTCAAACATGACTACAAGTTCAGAATCATCTCAACTTATCTCTCATCTACCAACAACCTAACACAACAGCAAACACAATCAACATTGATACATGTATACAACAAGTCTTACAGCAACAACTACACATTATTATTCTTGGTGACTTTAACTCTGCTACTCTAACTACTATTTCTAATGCAACCAAATATCAACTTCTTAACTACCTTCATAGTATAAATATGTATGACCTAACTAGCCATACTAACAACATTGATATTATTTGGCAAAGTAGTAGATATTAAAGCAGAATTGACTACATATGGGCCAGTAAACACACAGTCTTTTTTCTTAACAAATTTTAACTAGATGACTCATCAAAAGCTACTAATAGTGATCACCAAATCTTGATATCAAAATGGACATTTCTTTTCACATTTAAATCCAAACAGAAAAACAAATGCAAAAGAAGAACTTTTAATTATCAAGCAATAACAAAAGAGATATGAGAAGAATTTATTAATCAAATTGATACTAACATGCAAAACAACAACATTAACTCATTCATACTAGAAACAGACACATTAGAAAAACTTTGGCACAAAATATATATATCTGTTATAAATGCTGCTCTCCAACATATACCTAACAAAAAATACATTATAAAACACTCTTTTTAACCTTTTCACCCAAAGCAACAGCTCTTCATAAGAACCTCAAACAAATTGAGAGCATCATCAACAATGTTAAAAACTTATTTAAACACCATCAACCAATCACCAATACTATTATTAACCAAATTCATAATATTAACCAAAAACATGATTTTGATATACCAAACCCTTCTTTAGACCCTTAAACATTACCACAATAGATCTTTCAAATAAAACAATTATGAAAGACTATATATTATGCTAGAAGCTTAGAAAACTCTCAACACCTCTGTTAACATATTAACAAAGCAATTGATAACAGATGCAAATGACTACTAACTCAACCAACTAAAATGATTAATAGCATTTTTAATCAACATACAGATCCAGTAATTCTTTATAATATAAAAACAGAAAATGAAGTTATAACTGACCCTTCAACCATACTTTCACATGTAAAACAACACTTTTACCAATAGAAAAAACACCAACCTTATCAAATTGAGACATTTAACTTGTATTGGGCTAATGAATATCAACCTAAAACCTCTATTAATATGAACTGGTATGCCCCACTTTTATAACCAATTACTACAGAGGAAGTCCTATACACTGTTAAATAACTGCCTAACAACAAAGCATATAGACCTTTTGGAATAAGTTATAAAATGCTTAAACATTGTGGATTACATATGTTATATGCAATTACACACCTACTTAACAAATGTTTTAATACAAACAACATCTCTAAACAATGGAAACATAGTAAAATCTACCCAATATCAAAAAAGCCAAACTTTAATGGAAACTTAACAACACATGTTCTATTAGCTTAATAGAACATACCAAAAAACTATATACAAAAATACTAACAAACAGACTTTCATCTATTTTATCAAAACACCCAATACTTAACCCTTACAACTATGTTGCACTGCCTAGCAACAGTACAAATACCTCTATACATATACTTAACAACTTTATCAAAGATGCAACATGCAACAAAAAACCACTTTGGCTTTTATTACAAGATATAAGCAAAGCTTACGACTCTGTTAACATTGCTCTTCTGGAAAAAGCCTTATACAAAATCAAACTTCCTCTATCTATTGTCCTTACAATTATCAACTTACTATCTTTATATACTAATTAAGTTATTACCAACTTTGGTCTAACATCCACATATGTAGTAGAAGATGGAATTAATCAAGAAAAAACCATTACTCCTCTTCTATGGAGAATATATTATGACCCTTTAATCCATTATATTCATACAAAATTCAAAAGATATACTACTGCCTCAACAAGAATAATTTTACTATTTTTCCTTAAACACCAACAAATACAAGCTAATACCTCTATTCTTGCCTATATGGATAATACACTGTGGATTGCAGACTCTCAACAACAACTTCAAAACATTCTTGACACAGCTTCAACATTTTATTAGATGGCAAACATCAAAGTCAACCCAAACAAATCTACCTTAATATCTAACACAAAACTTATACCTACATTCAACTTTATGAATACTATTATATAAACATAGCCCTACAACACACCTTTAAAGTTTTTAGAATGCTGGTATATAGCAACTAATATACAATCCATTATATCCAAAATAATTGTACAAAAAACATTAGGATTAACTAACATTATACAAACTAAACAAATAACAGACAAACAAACTAGTTATATTATCAATAATGTTATTATATCTATC
>CAJVQA010001007.1:0-28268 GCA_910591915.1 Cetraspora pellucida | reverse complement strand
TAAATATTTATTTCTTATTTTTAGTTATTTTTATTTATTTTATTTTCCTTTAAATAAAAGATCTTTTACTTGACACTCATCACTTTAAAATTTGCTACAGCTTTAATAGTTTTAGTAAATTTTATTACAATATAATTAAACAACAAAATGCAAGAAATATTAGTGAAAAAAAAGCCAAAAGATATAATAAGTTAGATAATAAGAGACCTTAAATACAAAAAAATAACAATGGGTTCGATTGTATATATAAACAATATAATGATAATTTTAAAGTTAAACTATATGCTTTAGTTAACCAAGATATTAGAAAAAAGAATATATAAAATATATTAACCAATAATATGTTCAGTGAAGCAAAAAAGCAATTTGCAAAGAATATTAGAAAATTGTATAATAGAATATAAAGATATTAATAGATGTAAAACATCACAATAAGAGTTAATAAGAAGCAAGTAAGTGGCCTGCTAATGAGATTAAACAGACAGCCTAAAACAGTTAACAAAACTAAAAATAATGCAAGACTGTCAGAAAGTAGGCTTAATAGAAGATATATAAAAACTAGAAGAAGTGCCAATTAACAAAGCATGTTAAAAGAATAACTTAGCTTGGCTGACAATAATAAAAGCAAAAAAACTAGAAATAAATATAAAAATAGAAAGTAACTTATAAAAAAAATTTGAATATAATACCAGAATATAAAAACTCTTAGAAACATATTTGTAGAAAAAAAGTAAAACTAAAATAAGTAAACACAGATTTAATATACTTAAATCAGTTATTTAATACAAAAAATAAAAGACTAATCATATAACAACAGCTTAAAAACTTTTGAGATTAATCAAGAAAGAGAAAAAAAGTAAAATGATTTAAATAAATAAAGTCAAAAGTGCTTGAAAAGCCAGTAAATAGAGAAGTTAAAGATGCTTTAAGACAAATAGGCATAATACTTAAGCAATAAAAATAGTGAAAAAGTATATATCAAAAGATAAAGAATAAAAGAATAAATAATATACAATATATAAAATTACAGGCAGTTAGAAAAAAGAAAATAAAAAAAAAAAGTTATAAGTAAAACATTGGCAAATACAAAGCAAAAAGAGTAAATTACAACAAAAATTAGCAGATGTAATAGATATATAAAAGAAGAATAACAGATAGAAGATAGCTGTTAATAATGAATAAGAGTAAATAGCAAAATTAAGATAATTTTTGATATATTGATAGAAAAAAGTAATAGCAAGATCAAGTTAGATATAAATCAATTAACAGAAAAAGTTAAAGCAAAGAAGCTAAAAAACAATAAGCAAAAGCTTAAAAAACTTATAATAATAAAATAGTTGAAAGAGGTGTAGCAACCTAGTGAAGTGGTCAGGTTGTCAACCCTCAAGTAGTAGGTTAGATGTTCAAATCCTATCGATAGTGAAAATTTGAATAATTACCTATGTAATATTTATATTATGGCATCTGTTACTAATAATTGGGTTAGGATACTTGTAATGATAGTCACACCAGCATGACTGGCAGGTCATGGGGCATCTGTGCAATGTTGGAGTTACACAGAGAAATGCAAACTGACATATTGGGCAGTGCAAACACTAAATAAGTCCTTGTAGCTATGTAAATCCATTAAAATTAGATAACAAGAAGTCTATTTGAAAAGATCCAAGTAGAGAGGTAGCTAGATCTTTGACAGCCCTACTGTAAAGGCTAGCTTGGCAAAACAGATACCAAGATCTAGTATCTGATTCTAGTGCCAGATGAGCAAAAACCTTCAGATTGAAAGTCTTGGAGGTACCACCAATCAGGCTACTAGAACGAATCAGAAGAAAAGGATATCAGGCTGACCTGATATATCGATAGACTGGTTGTAGTTCTATACAGGCTATCTGGATTAGAAGTTTGGTAAAAGGGCAGGAAAAAAGGCAGGAGTATACTAAAGTACCAGGGTTATACTGTGAAGTAGATGCTGAAGTCTAAGTAAACTCTACAAGGACATAGCAGTTTAATGGTTAGCCCTGATCATAAGTGTTGGTTCTGTCATAGTAATACCTAGATTAGCTGTAAAAATAGGTACAGAAGGCTCTGAGGGGTTTACCTCAAGAATAAATTAGTCCTAAGGTTGAGGACAATGATCTGGTACATCTAAGATGACCAGTAATATTAACACAGATTATAGGTTTAGAGGGTTTAAAGTAGAATATTCAAGCAGAGGTGCTAGATATGACAATTGGTGGAGAACCTTTAGGTGAACTCCTTAAATAGGTAATATAAAAAAGTTATATATGTAGCCAATTGTATGCTCTTCTGTAGTGGTTCATTGAACTACAATACTGATAAGTGATTAATAAAAGTCAAAAAACCAAAGAGGTCATCTTAATACCAAAAAAAAATAAAATAAAATAGTTGAAAGAGAATAGTGATTCTAGTATAGTGGTTGGGTTGTTATCCTTCAAGTAGCATGTTTAAGGTTCAAATCCCACCTATAATAAAATTTGAAAATTATATCTACATTATAGTAACTGTCTTCTGTCGATTGGTTGGTCTTATGTAGCTGTAATCTAGATATATTAAGTTAGGTTCTACTGACATTGGGAGCTTGAGGCATCTATACAAAGTGTAATATTACATGTCCATAGAGGAATGTATAACTGGTATTGTATAAGACTTTAGTGCAAATTCACAATAAGACCACTAGGTGTAGAAGACTAAGAAACTAAGATGACAAAAACTCACTTGAAAATTCCTGAGTAAAGATGTAGCATGAACTTTTGATAATACTATTGGACCAGTTGAAGCTCACAAAACATCTTTACAGTGACTGAAAATTAAACCAGATGTCAAATATATGTAGAAAAGCATATAACTAACTAGGCTGCTAGACTCACTGGAGGAAAAGAATACAGAAGTATACTATACTAGATCATTTGGATTAGTAGTCTGGAAAAGACTGCTGGTTCTGAGTTGTGGCTAGTAAAAGATGATAAAGAAGATGCTAGGAAGATAGGTACTAGAGTTTTAGTAAACTTTATAAGTGTAGAAATAGTGTAATGTAGTGGTTAAACAGATAACTCTTGTAACTGCAAGTATTAGATAACTATAGCATATTGCATAAAACTAGATCAGTATGTGTAAAACATAAAGATTCTAATAAGTTTTCTATTGAAAATAAAGTAGTTTTAAGAGTACTGAATAGTATTAGGAACTTGGATGAGTGTTGCCTTGAAGATGTTCTTATAATACAAGATGGATTGCAATGCAGAGGGTTTAAATAGGCAAGACCTCTAGTTGGCTTGCAGATAAGACATCTAGTATAAAACTTATATAGTAATATATAAGTGAACTACTTAAATTAGACACCAAAAGTGTACATATAGCTAGTTGTAACCTTTAATATAAAGTAAGCTTCTGGTGGCATGCCATATCCTATTTACTTAAATAAAAATGTTGCATTCTGAAAACAGAGACTTTAATATTAAAAAAAATAAAAAAATAAAAAAGTTTAAAGTAAAGATAATTAAATAACAAAAACTAAAAAAGAATATTAATTAAGAAATAGTAAAAATTTAAAAAAAAATTTAACAAAAAACAAGAACAAATATACTATATATACAGATGATGTAATAAATATAAAGACTAGAGAAAAAATGTCAGCCAAAAATATAAGTATAGAATAGATTTAAACAAATAAAATGCAAAAATAACTAAAAGAAGAAATAGTATTAAAAGTAGAATAATGAATAACATTAATAATAGCAGAATTAGTAGCAATATAGGCAACAATTTTAACAATACCAAAAGAAAAACAAGTTAAAATATATATAGACAATAATGCTGCAATAAAAAATATTAGTAAAAGTCTAAAGCAAATAAATATAATAAAGATTTCTTAAAAAGAAAAATGCAATATAAATAATAAAAATTATAGATCTTATTAATATAAAAAAAATACAGATAAAGTTAGTTAAAGTAAAAGTCATTGCAAGAACAAGTAAAATAATAAAGCTAATAGTTATACAAAAAAAAGAATAACAAGTAAAAAAGTAATATAGATAGAAAAGTTGGTTGTAAAAAGATAGAGTACTGTTTAGAGTAAAAAAACAGATGAACTAATATATCAGCAAGACTATTATACAAATTGGTAACAAATACAAGACTAAAAGCAAAATAAAAAGAAACAAAAATAATTAGAAAATTAGAGCCAAAAACAGAGATCATGATTTATAACTAAACACAATTTTAAAAAAGACTAAAAATAACTAAATAAGTATATTACACAATAAGAAGAAGTAATACAAGAAGATGTATACTTATAAAATATATAATAAACAAGCTTCTAACCTTAGAGAAACTTAACAGAAAAAGGCCAAATATATAGACAATAACAAAATATCAAATATGTTAAGATAAAGTAATAGAAACATAATTACACTTGACATTATATATATAAAAGACAAACAAATCTTTAAAAATGAATTCAAAAAGTAACTATTATAACAGTCTAAAAAGGGCTTAAAGAAAAAAAAGACTTATATTCCTCTATATGTGCTATATTTAACACTCTTTATAAAAATAAAGACAAAAAAAATAAAAATAAAAGAAGTATTAATTAAAGGCCTAATTTCAAAAAATATACAAAACAGATTAGCACAACTCTTAAGTATAAAGGCAGTTTGCAAATACAGTAACAAAAACAGTATAAAACATTTTCTATGAACAACTTTGAAAAATAAAATATAAAAAAGTTAATAAATAAGAGAATAAAAAAGGCATAATAAGCAAAATAAAAAAAAAATATATAAAAAAAAACTTAAAAAAAAAGACAAATTAGCAAAAAATAAAAGAAAAAACAAAGCAAGCAAAAGAGAAAAAAGAAAAAATTAAATAAGAAACTAGAAAAACAATATTAGAACTTGTTATGAAAGAGAAAAAACTTTTCTATTATAAACTTTAAGTAGTCAGAAAAGTAGTTTATTTCTGTTTATTTTTTTTTTTTTTAATATTAAAGTTCTTATTTTTGGGATGCAACATTTTTATTCAAATATATAGAACACAGATTGCCTTCAGAGGCTTCCTTATATTAGAGGTTACAACTAGATACATGTGCACTTTTGGTGTCTAATTTAAGTAGTTTGCTTATACATTGCTATATAAGTTTTATACTAAATGCCATACCTGCAAGCCAATTAGAAGTCTTGCCTATTTAAACTTTTTGTATATTCAATTCTTCTTATATTATGAGAACATCTTTAAAGCTATACCCATCCAAGTTTTCAATACTGATTAGTACTCTTTTGACTACTTTATTCTTAACAGAAAACTTATTAGAATCTTTATATTCTATATATACTAACCTAGTTTTATGCAATATGTTATAGTTATCTAACATTTGCAGTTATAGAAGTTACTTGTTTAACTGTTATATTATACTATTTTTACTCTTGTAAAGTTCACTAGAACCTCAGTATCTATTTTTTTAGCATCTTCTTTATTATCTTCTACTAGCTGCAACTCAGAACTAGCAGTCTCTTACAGACTACCAATCTAGATGACCTAGTATAATATACTTCTGTATCTTTTTTCTTTAATGAGTTTGATAGTCTAGTTAATTATATGCTTTTTTATATATATTTGATATTTAGTTTAAGCTTTGGTTTTTATAAAGGTGTTTTATAGGCTTTAATCAGTTTAATGATACTATTAAAAGTTTATTCTATCTCTTTATTTGGGAATTTTCAAGTGGGTTTCTGTCATTTTAGTTTCTTAGTTTTTTATATTTAGTAGTCTTATCATAGATTTGCACTGAAGTTTTATGCAATACCAGTTATATATTTTTCTATGTACATGTAATGTACACTTCACATAAATGCCCAAGCTCTCAATATTAATAGAACCTAACTTGGTATATCTAGATTACAGCTGCATAAGGCCAACTGATTGGCAGAAGACAGTTACTATAATGCAGATATAATTTTCAAATTTCATTATAGATGAGATTTGAATCTTAGACTTGTTACTTGGAGAATGACAACCTAACCACTACACTAGAATTACTATTCTCATTTATTTCTGTTTAAAATAGTATGTTAGATTGTATTTAGATACTTTAGAGTAACTAGTTAATGCTAGACTTAGTTGTTAGATATATTTATATAATTGTAAAAGTAATTTTAAGAATCTTAATAAAGTACTAACATAACTACTTAAGATTAAAAAAAAATACTATTATTATATATAATATATATATATTACAATTAGACTATATAAGAAATATAGTGACTTAGTAAAATAAACAGATTGTTAACTTTCAAATAACAAGTTTAGTGTTAAAATTTCACAGATAATAAATTATAAAAATTATATTTGTATTAAAATAACTAATATAGTAGACTTGTATTCTAATTAACTAAAATATTAAAATGTTATACTAATAATATTTATATATTAGAATAGCTTACTAGTTAACTTTAAATTAATTATATTACTATATAAATACTAATCTAAGAAAACAAATACCAAGCTTATAGTATTTAAACATAATACTCAGATAGGCAAGAATCTCTGAGTTGAAAAAGGCTCAAAGATACCACCAACTAGACTGTTAGAATGAACTAAAGGAAAAAGATATTGAACTAACCTGATATATTAATAGACTGGTCATAGTCTTATATAGACTATCTGAATTAAGAGTTTGGTAAAAAGATAGGTGAAAAGGCAAAAATATACTAAAATACTAGAGTTATATTATAACATAGATGCTGAGATCTGTATGAATTCTATAAGGGCACAGTAGTTTAATAGTTAAACCTAATTGTAAGTGTTGGTTTTACTATAGCAATACTAGATTAGTTATAAAAATAGGTATAGAAAGCTCTAAGAGGTTTACTTTAAAAATAAAATAGTCTTAAGGTTGAGACAATAATCTGAACATCTGGATATGACTCAGTAATATTAATACAGGTTGCAAGTTTAGAAAATTTAAAATAGAACATCCAAACAGGAGTATTAAATACAGTAATTGGTAGAGAATCTTTAGACAGACTTCTTAAATAGATAATACAGAAAAGTTATATATGTAATTAATTGTACACTCTTCTGTAGTAGTTCATTGAATCACATTATTAAAAAAGTTATTAATAAAAGTCAAAAGACCAAAGAGATTATTTTAATACTAAAAACAAAAAATTAATTGCATACTATAAAAACTAATTATAAAAAGTTATGATTCAATAAATCTTAAAGAATACTTTTAGTTTTATATATAGTTAAAATAATTTGAAAAATAATAAATAATTCAAAAGTTAGTTAAAAAATATTTTTTAAAAGCATGTCTGCACAAGATTTTTATTATAAAGATCTAGTTCTTTTTAATAAAAACAAAAAAAAAAGCTAAAATTGTAATTAAAAAAATCAGAAAAAAATTATTTATAATAAATAACATAATGCTTCTATGGTGTCCAATTAAGTAATCATACATATCAAGTTTTAGCCAACATTTGAACTTGGCTAACAAGGCTTTGTGCCAAAAACATTATAATAAATTAATTGTAAATACAAAAAAATCTAAGACTAATTATGTATATTTACACCAAAAACATAAAGAATATACTTCTACAACATGATTTTAATACAGAAATAAATGTTTTTTTTAAAGTTCTAAAATGTTTACTTAATTTTTTTAAGTTACAACAAGAAGCAATGATATGTTATTATTGCTTATACAAAACTGAAAATGATTCAGAATATGTTAATTTGTTCAACTATTTGCTGCTACCAGAAAAGATTTCAAAAGAAATAAAAAATTTTTAAAATAAATCATCTGTGTTAAGAAATAACATTATCTACTCTTAATCTGAGTTTCAAGAACTGGAATCTGCATATTATAAAATATGTGCAAAGCTTGATAAAACAATATTAAGTAAATAAATAATTATTTTATTATTATACTCAGATTACTTATAATTTTTTTTATTTTTAAAGTTGCATTCTTTTAGCAAAAAAATTAAGCTAATAGCAGGTATGTTATATAAAAGAAAGCATATATATAAAAAGAAACCTGTTCTTGAATTCAAAAAAATACTTAAAAAAAATAAACTGTTATTAAAAAATTTTTTCAATTAATTAGTAGCTAAAACTAACTCAAAAGTAAAAAATAACATAACTAATAATATTTTTTAGTAGATTTTAATAATAAATTTATTAATAAAGTTAACTCTTTAAAATTTGATTTTCCAAAGATCTTATTTTTTGTCAATTTTGTTCCTTTTTCCAGCACCTACCTATATATTGATATGTGCTTTGTTATTGTATGCTCTTAATAAATAAAAATTTGTCGTTGTAATGATAAGTTAAATATAAAAATAAATATACACTCTACCCTCTTTATAACGGAGTGATCGGGCTGGGAAATTCCATCCGTTATAATATAGTATAGTAATAAAAATTTTAAAATGGTTTAAATTATCACTCCGTTATAATGAGGGATCCGTTTTAACGGGGTCCGCTATAACGAGGGTACAATATAACAAGTTACGGCATATATAAAAAGTTATAACGTGAATAATTAATTCGGCATATACGCAAGTTATAGCATGCCGTAACTTAAAGCAAAAAGTTATAACTAATTATAACTCAGTTATGTTACGACACATTCCAATGCATTAAGTTTCGCCTGCACCTCTAGTCGCATATAAGCACAATATTTTTAATAATAATAAAAATTCACACAACTGGATTTGTGCAATAAGCTTATTTTATACACCGACATTTAGAATTCTTTTAAAACCTTCCAAATCAGAAAGTACATTTTCTTTTGACATTACGCGTATTGCTAACAAGTTGATTGAAATCTGGCGTAGATAAGGTCTCGCGTTTAAATGGAGCTTTTGTTGATTGTTCTTTTGGGTTACATAATTTATCATAAAAATTAACAAATGATTCTCGGAAAATATCTTGTGCCGTCAGAAAAGTTTCTATATCATCAATAAAATGTGTAATTGTCTTTACTGAAGTGGGAATCGAAGCTTGACCGATATGGTACATAAAATATAGCCCCGGTGCACTAAGCTCCATTGCGTAAAAATCAATTGTGTATTCTAGAAATATGATGAAATTATTTTAGCACTAGAAAAACAGATACTGTTAGATATCCGGAGCGTAGTTAAAAATAAAAGTAAATCTAATGGTTGATATAGTTGATAATTGATGATCATCTATCTAAAAATAGGTGTGGGTATAATTACATACAAAATCTGGTCTATTACTCCCCATAATATCCTCCGCTACGCTCCGGATAATTACATGAAGGAACAAAGCATCTATTATTTTAATTTATCTTACCGATACATTGAAAACCCAAAAGCTTAACATCTGCACCTTTATCTATGGCTGAATCGATGCATTCTTTCATAAAAACACCAATTCGGATTAAATCATTGCAATTTTTGCGCACATTGCCTTTTTCGGCAGGGGATGTTACTTCTCCTACGAATAATGTTCCGCTAGTTTCTAACTGATTAATTGCCGATACTATGAAATCGGGTTGTCTAGCTCTACCTTCCAATTTTCTTGTTCTACTTTCTTTAAGACCTGTATTCGGCCACTCAACTCTATGCTTGTCAGGCTCATGAAATAGTTCTTTCATTATATAATCCAGATAGTTAGTGATTAATGTCATTTCACTTGGTTGACTTTTTAATGTCAAATTAGGTAATGATCTCAACCCTTCAAAAATTACAAATCCTAGATTTTCCTTTGAATTATTTTCTGTTAAGAATGCTATTGAGGATTTAATAGCACTGTCTCGTGAATCATTGATTGATTGCTTTATTATTCTTCTGAATTTAGATTCACATTCCGCATCTAATCCTCGCTTATCTGTTGGAAAGAGTACTTTATGTATTTTGTCCAATAAGTTTTGGGAACCAAAGATATTAATCATAATTTCGGAATGAGAATTTGGTGCAAGCATGAATATTGATGTCAAAGCCAAAATTTCGTGAACGCTTGTCTCAACATATAAACCACCAGAATTGGCAAGATTAACTGATTCTTTTTGATATTGTCGAAATAATTTTGAAATATTACGCTCTTCTATAAAAAAATCGTCTTCGAGATCTCTATTCTCTAAAGATAGCTGAGGAACATCCCTTATAATCGTAATTTCATCATCTTCGTCATAATAAGTCGAATCAGTTACCAGCGTAGGTAATTTTTCCATTTCAGATGAAGATGGTGTGTATAAAAATTCATAATCTGATCTAGACTGAATAATAAAACGATATATGTAAGTTTATCAATCAATATAAACATATAAGCTTGTGAGGAATATACCACTGTGCCGTTACCTTTTTTGTGGATGGTGTCGATTCGATGCCATCCTTATCTTTTCGCTTTTTCTCTGTAGAAGCTTCCAATGATTCTTCGTCTACTTTATATTCTTTCTGCATTCGAGCAACGTCAGCACCACCAATTAAGACATGCTTGTTTCGAACTTGTTCAAGCAATTTGTAATAATGCTCCTCTGCGGCACAACGTTTTTCGCGTTCTACTATCGAATCCCAAAATAATTTAACTTCCTTGGACTAACATTATGTTTTATCAACCTTTTGAGTTAATTCATATTTTTCGAAAGGGTTACTAAGTAAATTAGGAAATATAACATACATTCATCTCTTTTATCAGCTTTTTTGCATGATCCCGAGCAAATTGTGGTATATCTTGGTTTACGCTCAATGAATTCAGGAATTTCATATAAGTTCTTTGAATCAATCTCTGTTCAGTATTCTTTACTTTCTGTTCTAAATCGAGCCGGCGTAGAAACTCGATGAACGTGCAGGTTTTGAAAGGAGCTGATGAAAAGTAGTTGTGCATATCTTTAGGAAGAGGAAGTATGTACTAGAAAGACAGAAAATATAGAGTTAACTTTAGAAAATAGAGTTCACGACAGTGGTAAAACTTACAGTTTTTGGATCCGCCATATTACTTTGTTGACAATAAGTTTGGAATAACAAGACTATAAGGTAAGCAATTTATATCAATTGGCTTAAAAGATTTTCACTGATCGACAGCGATTGACCAATTAGATTACAAGATCAGGTGTAACGTGAAATCAAAACAATCAAAATACCCGCGTTAATAAAAAAAGTTCCTTAGTATAAACCTGACCGTAATGTACCGAGCATAGAAGAAACTCGCATCCGATAAATTCCGGAAATGTTGTTACACGACTATTTATATGGGCAATTGAAAATCTGATATATGATTGTAGTTTAAAAACCCAATCCATTTACCCATAATAAGTTAAACTTAAGGTACCCATGTTGGTTAGTAAAATTTCTTCGTTTTGGGTGTCTTTAGTGAAAGATCTTTTCTAATTGTTTTCAATCGCTTTCCCCAAAGAGTTTTCATAAGAATAAAGGTAAACGTTCAGTAAGTAGCAGAGCTTATTGAGTTTCTACTACATTTAAATAGTTAAGCTGAATCTTAGATTTATAAATTGTTAAACCGGAAGTGTTATACTAATATAATATTATATATATTTATTAAATAAGCCAAGCAATATAAAGTGTTTAACTACTCGAACCAAGAGCATATATATGTATTATTTATTCAAACAGATAAGAAGGCCAAGTAAGATCTTTAATATACATATAGTAACGGTCTACTTAGTAGTATAGTCCAAGAGTAGTAACGTATAACAACGTGTTTTTAGTAAAATATAATAGTTAAGAGATGGATTAAATTGCTTTAACTTGAAAAAAACTTCGCGTGTTAATAATAAATTTTGGTTCGTTTTATTTCGTGTATTGAAAGAATTTTCAATTTGATTTGATTGGTCAATAGTCACGCATAGATCTATATAAATTAGCCAATCACATAAATGTTATAACCCGTGATTTTTCGTCAAAATGCGAGTTTCTTCTATGCTAATGTACCGTTTTATGACTTTAAAAAAATTGTCGATTAGTGAAAATCTGTTGGTGACACTGAGGTAGTTATTGGCTTAACACGCGAAGCATCATAGGACGAAATTCATTTGAGTGGCTGATGTGGATCAATTGCCCGGGTAACTTATTTATATGGTTTAGAGTACTTTTCAAGAACTCACGTATTACATCTAGCACTTGGCGAACTGTTACTGGACTAGTCTTGTCTCAGAAAGAAAACAACAGAATTTTTTCTCAATATGTTAAAGAAAATGACGTTAGATGTTTTACTTGTTACAACTAGTGATGTGCAAATTCCAATTTTTTCTCATTTCATGCGCATGGGAATTATTCGGAATCTTTATGAGTTTTCGGAATATTCCGGAACCTATTGAAAATTTCCGGCTCATATTATCTGCCAGAATTAAATTGCTTCGCCGGCATTATAAAAATCATGCGCATTGCCCATCACTAGTTACAACGCAATCGGCATTAATGCATCTTCTGAATTCCAGCAGCATGCATTGACCATTTTGAAGCAGAAACATCTAATGAAACAGCTACTTTGTTTTTTTCACAAGTTATAAAAACATGATAGTTTGCCAACAATTTGAGATTTGAAGAATTCTATAAAATATATAAAGTATGGAATCTAAAGATCAACAGTTGAAGTTTTTTTTGACAAACTGTATCAAAACAATTACAGTCAAACCTCCATAAATGCATATAATTGGGACTAACTTTTAAGAACTTGTATTTAGAGAACAATAATAAAAAATGCATTTATGGAAGTTTAGTATATATTTGGGCCAAAAAATTAATATGCATTTAAGAAGGTCATGCACTTAGAGGGATGCATTTAGAAGGTTTGACTGTAGTATTTTTATTTATTATTTTTTTTTTTGATATTAAAGTGAAGTCTTGCCTCAAATATTTATTAATCAGAGTTTAGATTTTGTGAGTTTTTTAGATGTATTAATAATATAATAAACATAAAAGTTATGATTAGGTAATTGGTAGTGTGATAATATATTTTAATAGTAAGAGTATGCTAGAATTGTATCTTTTAAATAGAAAAACCAAAAAAGTTTCTTTCTTTAGATAAGTATAAAAGTCTGGATGAAAGATGTTTTCAGTCTAATAAGATACTGTTATCAACTATACAAAGTTGTTTGAAATATATAATATTTGATTGTCTGAGTTGCTTTTTGAAGATTGGATATTTGAAATATTAAGATAAAATTGATTCTAGTAACTGATCTTGATTACTAATTATATAAAGCTATATTAGATTAGGATTAGTTAGAATTGTTAAGCCAAAATGGATAAAAAGTTGAATAATTTTAAAGTTTAATAAGTATCTATTAGAGTTATCAATAATTAGTTTAAGACTAAGAAACAGGCTCTGTTAGGAGTCTGAAGCATAAGAAAAAAAGTTTATAAAAAAAATGTTTTGTAATATAGTTCAATATAAAAATTCAAAAAAACTGTACTACAAAGTATTTTTTAAATATCTTATAATCCAGTAAGCAAAATTTAATGATTTTGATACTATTAAGTTGTCTAATCAAAATAAATCAAATATATCAAAATTATTAAAGTTTAATTATTAGATTATAAGATCATTAAATTTTTATTAATTTTAATTACTAAATTATTTTTATTAATTTTGATTACTAAATAAACTTTATAAAAATTTAATGATCTTATGACCTTATAATCAGAATTTAACAATTTTGGTACTATTTAATTTGTCTTGATTAGATAATTCAAACTGTATCAAAATTGTCAAATTTTAATCATTGGGTCAAGAGATATTTGAAAAAATACAGTATAATGCAGTTTTAAATTTTGTAATAAACTATGTCACAAAATGGTTTTTTAAATATTTCTTAACATAGTAATCAAAATTTAATGTTTTGGTACTATTCAAATTGTCTTATCGAAATGAATCGAATGGTATCAAAATTGTTAAACTCTAATTACTAGGTTATAAAATCATTAAATTTTTATAAAATTTATTTAGTAATCAAAATTTTAATAATCTTACAATATAGTAATCAGAATTGAATGATTTTGATATTATTCAATTTGTCTCAATGAGACAATTTAAATAGTACCAAAATTGTCAAATTTTGATTACTAGATCAAGAGATATTTAAAAAAAACTCTTTGTAATACAGTTTTTTTAAATTTTGTATTGATCTGTATTATAAAGAGTTTTTTTCAGATATCTTATAACTCATTGATTGAAATTTGATGATTTTGGTACTGTTCGAATCATCTCATCAAGATAAATCAAATAGTATCAAAATCATTAAATTCTGATTACTATATTATAAGATAATTAAAGTTTTATAAAATTTATTATAATTTTATTATTTTTATAGATTTTTATATGATGTGTTTTTATTGGTTAATTACACATCATGACAGATGTCAATCACATGATCTGACAGATTTTCAATATCTAGAAATATAGTATCCTTAGCTATGCTTTAGACAATAATATTATATGTAATTATATATATATATAGTTTTAAGAATTTTAATTTAAGAATACAAATCATTAACTCTTTCTAATGATTATTTGTACCAAATTTCTGCTACAAATATTTGACTCTTACTCAATATATTATTAAGTAAACTGTTTTTGGACATCTAAGTAAAGTTATTTCTAACCCAATTTTATACTTAAGCAGCTAAGTTTCTTATCTCTAAGTTTCTTTTCAACAGAGATATATTTAACAAACTAAAAAATACTTTTATTTATATTATCTCAAAGTTTTATTAGGTTAACTGCTCTGGTAACTTAGAACAAACTGAAAAAGCTTATTATCAACTTTATTTTGATATTTAAATTATCAAAAACAGCCTAAAATTGACTAATTTATCAAAAAATTTATTTAAATTTTCTTATAAAACTTTGTATTTTATTTTTACAATTTTTTTTTAATTTTTTAGGAGCTGTCTCTGGTCTGCCCTATCTAAACTCACCCAAACAGGATTACATATCAATATTACACTATTTGAATTAATCTGTATTGTTTACAAATTTGTATTCTTTTAATTTTATACAACTTTTTGTTTAATGATAATCTGGACTTACAGATTTGCAAGTGTTATATACTTCATATAATACTTATTTGACATACACTATGTTTGTCACATTATCTTATTTGTCACATCTTATTATTTGTCATATTCTGTTATTTATTATACCCTTATTTGTCACATCCTATATCTTTCAGATCACCTCATATTTAAGATTTCCATAATCTACTTTATTTTTATTCCTTAAGCAAAAATGCCAACTCTTATTAATAAAGATCTATATTCTTATAATATTAACTACTATTATAGCAAATACAAAGATTATTATGGTATAAAAATGATCAAAAGAAAACCTCAATTCTTATGAGTACTCCTTGCAGATGTCAATTCAATTAATTGTAATGTTTCTGTTAAAAAACATCATTATTTTAAAGTTCCTTTACAATCTACTATTGCTACATGTTTTTGTGAAGTATATTATATTAGTTTTATCTTTAAATTCTACAAAATTTCTCATTTAACATCTCTTGGTCAACCTATAACTCAAATTACATCTACTATGGCTGCAAAACAATTTATAAAAATTACTAATGAATTGACTGCTTCATCTAACTCTAAACAACAACAACTAGATATCTCTTCAACTAAATCTTGCATCCTATTTTCTGGCTTCCAAATAGATCCTACTCTAACTGCAATTATTGCATATTCTCAACACTATCATACATGCTTTATATGTAGAATTAAAAATATTCTTTGTGTCACAACTGAACAAAGCAATCATGTTTCAGACTACACTATTTGTATTATTTTCAAAAATAATCTATTATATAGACTTTGTGTTTTTGGCTTATTAAACATTAAACTTAAACCTCTTGTACAAACTTCATCTTTGATATTTCAACAACAAATAACTACAACTATAATCAAATCAAAACTAATTAGTTTAAACAATCAAACCTTCTCTTCTATTTCTCAAAAACAAATTATTCTTTTTCTTACTTTCAAACAATAAATTATGCTTGCTCTTATTAAATTTCGACAAATGAAATTTGTTAACAAAATCCAACTTTTTACATCTTTTTTCTCCAAAAAAGGAAAAATAACAAATAACAAAAATAATAGAAAAAAAAATTAAAGAGACACTAGCAATGACCTTGATTGGTTTAAAGAATATCCAGTAACTGACTCAATAAAATATTACCAAACTTAACAACCCTATTGCTCAACAACTTTTTACTTTTATTAAACTATATCTTATTGATATTTATTTAGAAAAAATTATCCAACCAGTATCTGACAATATTCTAAATCAAAACTCAATTATAAATATCTAGTTAAAACTTTAGCAGACAAAAAACCTAAATTTTTAATTGATCTTATTTATAAAGCAAACCTTTTAATTAACAAATTAATATCTATTCTATTTGAACTAATTTATTCTATATTCATTTTTTTTTCTAAGAATTTACTACAACTCTATTTACCCAACTTAATTATCCAAAAATTTTTGTTTTTTATAGTTTTATTCTACCATATACTACTAATTGAAAACAAGTAGCTCTTAACTTGGCCTGTCTATATTTTATTCTTCACAATAAATACAAAACTATTCATACAAAAAAATTTCATAAGAATCTCAAACTCTATTCTATTTACTTCAAACTACACTATTATATTAGTAAAGATAACATCAATTAGCCACTTTTCAAAATTCAAAATAATGATAAATTCAATATCAATATCTCTCTTAATATTCCCAAAAAATGATTTCTTCAAATATTTTAAATTCTATTCTTAAAAAATTACTTACTTGAATTTAAAGCCTAGTTTGAAAATTTTTTCAATATTTATAAACATCAATTTTATAATATTAATCAAAAAAAAATATTCAATTATATCAAATACCAAATTGCACTTAAACTGTCTAATACTTGCAAAATTTTTCTACCTTCTAAATTCAAAATTATTTTTATTAATTCCTTACAAAAGCACTCTAAATTATGTTTTAAAGCAGCTTTATATCATATTTACATATATATAGTTGAAAACTATATAATATTACTTAAAAATACAGAACATAATATCAAAATTTTATTATTTCTTTTCTTTACTAACTCATACAATCATTTTTTAGCTCCAACTAATACACAATTCAAATCTAAATAGACACATCTTACTTTTGACTTCTCAATCTTTAATAAGGACCAACCTAAAGCTGTTACATTTAATAAACCTACATCTATTACCTTCTTTTGACAACTTGGCTTTGATACTAAAAAAAAATTTACCAAACTTAATGATACTGAAACCAATCAAGCACAGAAAAGCTACTACTTTTATAGCTTTTTCAAAGCTTATCTAAGTACTGCTACCAGTAATAACCAAATTAACAATCATTATTTACAACAAATTATTGACAAAATTACTACACCCCTATTAGTATTAAGTATTTAACTTAAGTATTTACTTACTTTTATATTCTTAAAAATGATAAACTCTCTATTTTATTAATTAGAGAATCTTATAACAAAAAATTCTATCCTGAAGCTCAACAAATTTTATATTCCAAATTCAACATTAAATTTAACCTACCTAAAACCAAATTTATCTTTTCTAATTTAAATACTCCTATCAAATCAACATCTTTAATATCCAAAAAAAATATTAATTTATCTGAGCTTCCTGATGATAACATTATTATATTAGAATCAAACACTGACAACACTAATCAAAACACAAAACAAACTTTACAATTAGATTATATTACAACACTCTCTTATAATCTTTTTCATTAAACTCTTCTGTAAAGCACATAAATGCAGCTATTGCTTCTAAGATAATGATGTCCTCTACACTTAGTAGACTATTTTTAGAAAAGAATAATATAAGTGAATAGGTGGTTAAGTCCATTTATATGAAGAACCAGGTTAATAATGACCAGACCCAACATACAAGACAGGCTATAATATCCTGTACAGCTATATAAGCCAAGCATACAGTGAGTGAATCTACAGAAAAAATCTTTACTTTCTTAAACTCTATTTCATTATCTCATATCAAGAAAGAACTACAAGACTTATTTTACAATATACTATATAATCCAGACTCATGTTATAACCTGTAGTTAATAGAGTTAAACCTACCTCTACTTTCATATCCTCAAACACTTAGCTTTTTTTTAAAACATATTTATTATTATAACTATATACAATTAAACAATTTCAACTATGCACTTATAATATCAATCAAAATTGATTATAGTAAATGCTATATATATTTACTATACAAATCTCAACCTTAACCTGAATATTTTTTTCCACAACTATTAGACTATATTTATTATCTATTTATACCCATTCCTTTTAAATTTTCTCTAATAAATAACAATATACCAAATATGAATTTAATCATAAAGAAAAATGATATAGACTACTCTTACTTTTAACTAGTAAGAGCTATTTTAGAAGGTTATGATGAAACTACCATGCTAAACACTACTATGACAATATTCAATTTAATATCTGCTATAACAAATTTCTATTCTACAACCATCTACTACTGCTTTCTTATCTACAAACTATTATTTCTTTTTTATAACACATCCACTGCTTTGGCTATTTATCTGATAATGCTTGTGACTATATATTAACTATTTCTATTAAAAATAATTATAGTGAAGCTTATGTTTATCTTTCATCAAAAACTAAACTATTATCTAATCACTTTATCTTACTAATTCAAGCTATCTGGCATTATCTGAACATTTAGCTAAAATCAAACACATCAATATTAGTTTTCTCCATATTAGCACCTTTAGCTTCTATCTTTAGCAATTTAACACAACTCAGGAACTCTAATACCTCACCTCTAAATTTTATAATCTGCATTTACAATCAAACAGCAAGTCTGAGAGGATTAGTACATTACTCATTTCTTAAACATTATTAGTATTACAGAAACTAAAATAGCAGAAAATAATACTATTACCAAATTTTATAACTCAAAATACTACTTCTATTACTAGTCATGTACTAATAGTTCCAAAGCAGAAACTACACTTATGATTCATAAACATCTCACACCTCATATATACAATATTTTTACTCTTCCTGGCTAGGCTATAGTTATAAACCTCTTCTTGAAATATGATTACAAATTCTGAATTATCTTTATATATCTATTATATGAAAACTTACAATTAAGACTTCAAATTCAAAATACTATTATTCAATAAATCTAAGAAGCTACTAACTGAAACATTCTACTCATAATACTAAGTGACTTTAATGTATCACCTAACAACTCTATCTCCTTATTTATCAAATACAACTACTGCAATTTCTATAATATAATAATATTTATAATCTAGCAGATCATACAAATACCTTCTCTCATATCTGGCATAGCAGTAGACATTACAATACTATCAACTATATTTGGGCCTACCTTCTTTTACTCAAATATCTCAATTTTTTTACTTGGATGATGCAGAAAATTGCACCCAAAATGATCACAAAATTCTTATATCTTCTTGAATATTTTCTTATATTCTTATAAGCAAAAACAGACATTTAACTAAAATCAATCATAGAACTTTTAACTACAAAGCAATGAATAAAAAGTAATAAGAATTCTTTACTAACCAAGTTTCTCTTAACCTTACTATAAACAAACACCTCTTTTTACTTAAACCTCTGAATTTCTTAAAACTACCTGGCATAAAATCCAAACTAGTATTATTAATACTACTACTAAATGTATTTCTAGCAAAAAAACAACAATTCACAACTTTTAACATTTATTTCAGCTAAAGCTATCTTACTTTATCTAAATCTTAAAAAACTTAATAACATTATTAGACAAGTTTAAGTCTGTTTAACTAACTTATTACTTATACCTATACATCTCAATCCTATTATATACTATCTTAACTCAATATACTATCTTAATATACATTTTATATCTAACTCTTATGAGCTTATACCAAGCTGGATTACTATTACTAATACTAAATAACAAGCTTTTTACTATGTCTGAAATATAGAAAACATTAAACAAATCCAAAAACAAATAAGTCAGCTTATCAATCTTAGATGCTCTAAACTCCAAACTAATTCCAAACTTATAATTAATAGCATACTCAACCATTACAAGGATCTAGTAAATTTTAATAACATAAAAACATTAAATTATATCATCACAGAATCTAAACTAATTAAAGAACATATCCAACACTATTTTGATAACTAGACTGCCTACAAACTTATTAATAATCATGAATTTAATACCAACTAGTTAGAAGAATATGAACTAAAAGCTACTACTAGTTTAGACTATTATAATTTAGCCTTGGCTGAATTTTCATTTAATGAAATTACTAGGACTCTTAATCAACTTCCTAATAACAAAGCATGTAGACTATTTGAAATTAGCTATAAAATGCTTAAACAGGCTGGTTCTACTTTCCTTCGAGCAATAGTTGTTCTTTTTAATTAATGCATTCAAACTTCTCACATATCTAAGCAATAGAAAAAAGGTCACATCTTTTCAATATCTAAAAAACCTATTTTTGATAGAAACCTCTCTAATACAAGACCCATCAGTCTTGTTTAACATATTAAGAAACTATACACAAAACTTCTTACTAACCATCTTAATTTAATACTCACACAACATTTTATTCTATCTCTTTACAACTATATTGCTTTACCTGGCAACAGCATATCTATTTCTATACATATACTTAACAATATTATTGAAGATGCTAGTTGCAACAACAAACAATTATGGCTTCTGTTTCAAAACATAAGCAAAGCATATGATTCTGTTAATTTAGAACTTTTTACAAAGTCTCTTAAACAGATATTAATGCTTCAAATCCTTATTAATATATTACTAACCTTCTTACTAATTGCCAAAATTGGATTATATCTAATCTTAATCTTATCAACTTTTATTCAGTTAAAAATGGTATAGATCAAAGAGAAACTATAATTCTATTATTCTGGAAAATCTATTATAATCTTCTAATTCATAAAATTGCCTTACAATTTTTAGACTACTCTTTATCTGCATTTTGGAAAACCAACTTACACTTATATCAAACCCAAACTTTAAAAACATCTGTATTAGTTTTAGCTTATATAAATAATATTCTCTAAATTGCAAAGTCCAAAAAGAAGCTTAATCTAATAACTAAAACTGCTACATTTTTTTATTAAATAGCCAATATCTAAATTAATCTGACAAAGTCTATTCTAGCCACAAACTTCTTTACTACTTCTATGTAGTTTTCTGGATCTTTAATTTATTCTATTTCTAAAAATCAACTTTTTAAGTTTCTCAGATGTTGGTTTACACTTAATAGCAAACAATCCCAAGTTATCAAAATAATAAAAGAAGAGGCTTATAATCTTATCAATATCACCAACACAAAGAAAATTACTAACAAACAAATTGCTTACATTATTAATACAGTAATCATTCCAACTTTGAAATATCAATTATATAACATTATTCTTCTTCATACTATATATAATCAAATCTTATCTAAATATCTTATTATAGCAAAACACAAGTCTCATCTTTCCAGATCTATACCAAATAGCATAATGCTTAATTCATATTTATATAATATTTATAATATATAGGACATTTAACTCTAGCATTATATTTCTAATTATCTTTAATGAATTAATAACTCTGATCTTCTTGGCATTACAACTCGAATTAAACTTTAACAACTACAAAATAACTTATAGTCTCCTATTAATATTTTATATCATCCTAAACCAATTATTGATAATCCTACAGACACTCATTAAACTTTAAAATTATTTAACTTTTTATCTATCTTGGATTAGTAATCTTAGCCAATCCTAATATTATATGGTTCCATACAATTAGTAATGGAGGCCAGTCACTAGAATCAATTTTATCTCAGCATTCTAAATATCCAATCTTTAAAAAACAACTTAGACAATCTAATATTATATATCTTAAACAACTTTGCACAGCTAACAACAGTACCTTATTAGATTGGAAACATCTTTCATCTAGACTTTTATTCTTATCTAAGAGAAGAAAACCTCTTTGGTTTTCCTATTTAGAAGACACAATTTTAGCATACTCTTATTACTGAAATATACTACTATACTACCAATCACCTGGTCATAACCCTTATGCTTATTATATTATTAATATATCTAAAAAACTTACAAAATCTAAACTTTGATTACTTTTATATTATAATGAAGAAATTATTATTAGAAAAATACAAAAATACTTTCCCTCATCTAACCATTATTTCATCACTTACTAGACTTCTAATATAGATTTAAATTACTCAAAATTCTATCTTTTACTCTCTACAAATACAAATGATATACAGGATGCCACCTTAATTTTCACAAAATTAGCCAAACTTGTATTGTCAAAGTTTCTGCAGTTATTTTAACACAATTTCTTGGCAGAACTAATTTCAAACACTAACTTAACCTTAATACAAATTACTTGAATCTTATCTGCTCTACAGCTGTTAAGCATCTAATCCATATTTCTTCTCTATCTATAAGTTCTATTTCTAATTTAATTACTTCTAAAATCTTTATTTCAAGTAAAACTACTAACAAACTTATATCTATTTCTCAACTTAACCACTTTTACCAACAACTATTCTTTTATACTGATAGCTTAGTAATCAACATTGGTACTGATTAATACACAATAGGTATTGGTTGGATCCAAGTTAATAATAATAATCAAACTATTAATTTCTTTTCTGCTAAAATACAATTCTGACTCTCATCATATAAAGCTAAGCTTTTCTCAATTATTACTGCAATCTTAACAGTTCTATGCAATTTAGTAGTTAATATTTTCACTAATTCTTAATTAGTAATTTCCAAATTTAACAACCTTAAACTTTACTTAAATCACTCTAATAAGTTATTCAAATTCAACTTATGACCTATTTGGCATACACTTTCTAATATTATTAAATCACACAAATTACAAATTATCTTTCACAAAATATAAACTTATTTAGATAATAATCTTAATAAGCAAGCAGACTCTCTTGCCAAACAACATCCATCATCACTACTTCTTTCATTTAATTACACAAACTTTTATAATCCTTATCATATTCTTCAATGAGAGCAATATTACATAGAACTTTCTACAAGATATTTTATTAAGCAAATATGTAAAGCCTATATATTACTATATGAGCATCTCAAAAACATAATAGTAAGTAGTCATACTTTAATCAAAATATTGACTGAAGATTTACTTGGCTTTATTTTAATTATTATCAAAAACTCTTACACAATATTACTATTTTAGACTTAATTAACTAAAATTCTTTAAAATCAAAATTCTTCTTAATGAGTTACCAACATACTAACTATTTTATACTATTTACTCAAACCAATATTTATATACTAATTGTTTTTACTGTAACCTAGTTAACTCTCATTCTTACTGGTATACTTGTGCTAAAGCACTTTTGCTTAACCAAGTTATTCAAACATCTACTAATCAAATTATCTTTAGCAAATTACTTGATTTTAATACTTACCAAAAAAATAATCTAATTCATAAAATCCTTTATTACTCAGCTTTCAATTTCTTATACATTTTATCTAACATATTTTATTCTAACCTTACTCTTAAAAGACTTATTTCAAAATTACTTATATTAACAGTTCAAAACTTTGACATATCATACAAAACTGCCTCCTAACAATCATATGAACAATTATGAAAAACATATTGCATTTATTTCTTTAACTAGAAAAAACAACAAAATAAACCTTAATCTCAACTAATTAACAAACCTTTAATATTATCTAACTTAGCAACTAGGCATACATGTTTTCATAAAAATTATACTTACTTATGCTTTTGCAGACTTTCAGATTAACTATATACTTATTCTAATATATGCTCTCCTATTGGCCAAGCAATTTTCAAAATTAACATTTGGTCTATTCTATAGATCAAATATAGCATATTATCAAATTATATACTAAACATTTAAATTTAGATGAGTTTTGACTACTCTAATAGGTTTAGGTTGCAGATAAATTAGTTTAAGCTTTTATTCTTGCATGTAATTTTCAATTTATTTGTTTTGTACAAATAGTAGTAGCTGTATAGTTAGCAGTTTAATGGTTAGCCCTAACTGCAAGTATTAGCTTCAGTTATAGCATATATACATATAACTATTTTAAATTACTAATAAAGATATAAGCAAAGCCTTACCTTAATACCAAAAAAAAAAAAGAATTTTAATTTATTTTTATTTATTTTATTTTTTATTTTTTTATGTTAAAGTCCTTATCTTTAGAATATGATATTATTATTTAAATATATAGAACATGACATGCCACTAGGGGCTACCTTACATTGAAAGTTACAACTAGCTATACATGCACTTTTGGTGGCTAATTTAAGTAGTCCACTTATATATTACTATATAAGTTCTATACTAGATACCATACCTGCAAGCCAACCAGAAGTCTTGCCTATTTAAACCTTCTGTATATGCAATTCTCTTTGTATCACAAGAACATCTTTAACACTATACTCATTTAAGTTTCTGATACTGGTTAGTACTCTTAAAACTATTTTATCCTCAACAGAAAACTTATTAGAGCCTTTATGTTCTACACATACTAACCTAGTTTTATGTAACATGTTATAATTATCTAACACTTGCAGACACAGATATTATTTGTTTAACTGCTATATTACACTATTTCTACTCTTATAAAGTTTACTAGAACTCCAGTACCTATCTTTTCAGCATCTTCTCCATTACCTTTTACTAACTGCAACTCAAAACCATCAGTCTTATTCTAGACTACTAATTCAAATAGTCTGGTATGATATACTTCTGTATTATTTTCCTCTAATGAGTTCAGTAGTCTGGTTGATTATATGTTTTTTTACATATATTTGTCATTTAGTTTTAATTTTTGGTTCTTATAAAGATGTTTTGCGGGCTTTAACTAGTCTGATGATACTATTGAAAATTCATATTATCTCTTTATTCAAGAATTTCCAAATGAGTTTCTATCATTTTAGTTTCTTAGTCTTTTACATTCAGTGGTTTTATCATAGGTTTGCACTAAAATCTTATGCAATATTGGTTATACATTTCTCTATGTATATGTAATATTATACTTTACATAGATGCTTTGAGCTCCCAATATCAGTAGGACCCACTTAGTGTATCTGAATTATAGTTATATTAGGTTAACTGATCGACAGAAGACAATTACTATAATGTAGATATAATTTTCAAATTTCATCATAGGTGAGATTTGAAACTTAATTCTGCTACTTGAAAGATAACAATCTAACTACTGCACTAGGATCACTATCTTTTTTAAGAATTTTAATAAAATACTAATGTAACTACTTAAAGTTAAAAAAAAAACTTTTTTTAAAAAAAGATTTTTGGATTTTTAATTAAAGTTATAGAACTTAATTTTTTTAATTTTAATAGTAATTAAATTATTAAAACTAATCTAGTAAGTTTCAAGATATTGAAAATTAAAAATAAGAACAAAAAAATCTATAAATTATCAATTAAACAAAATCCTATTAATAATAATACTTTATATAACTAGCAATTTGTAAATCTCTATAGTTTATTTTTATTTTCTAATTTATTAAGCTAATTTTAATAATTTAATTATTATTAAAATTAGAAAAATAAGTTCTATAACTTTAATTAAAAATTTAAAAAACTTTAGAATTAAAGTTAATAAAAAAAATTTTATTAAATTTAATAATATTATTTTAAAAAATAAAATAAAATATTTTGTATAATCATAATTAAATAATAAAAAATTATAATAAAAATAGTAAAAAATTATAAAAATAGTAATCTTCTAAAAAAGAAATATTTTTAGTAAAAATAACAATTCTAATATAGTAGTTAAGTTATTATTCTTCAAATAACAAGTTTGAAATTTAAATCATTTATGATAAAATTTAAAAATTATATTTGCATTACAGTAATTATCTTCTGTTAATTAGTTGGCTTTATATAACTATAACCTATATACACTAAGTTAGATCTTATCTGATATTAAAAGCTCAGAGCATTTATATAAGGTATAACATTATAAATATATAAAAAAATGTTAATAACAAATATTATATAAATTTTGATGCAAATCTATGATAAGATCATTAGATGTAGAAAACTAAAAAACTAAGATAACAGAAACCTACTTGAAAATTTTTAAGTAAAGAAATAGTATGAATTTTTAACAGTACTATTAGACTGGTTAAAGTCACAAACCATTCTCAAAAAAACAGATCATATAAATTAGACATTAAATATATATAAAAAAACATATAACCAACTAGACTACTAAACTTGCCAATGAAAAAAAATACAAAAGTATACTACATATATCAGACTATCTGAATTGATAATCTGACTAGAGTTTGCCAGTTTTGAATAGTAGTTAGTAGGAGATAATAAAGAAAATGCCAGAAAAATAGATACTAAAGTTCTAATGAACTTTACAAAAATAAAAATAATATAATATAGTAATTAAATAGGTTCTCTTATAACTAAAAGTATTAGATAACTATAATATATTGTATAAAACTATATTAGTATATGTAAGACATAAAGACTTTAGTAAGTTTTCTGTTAAGAATAAAATAGTTCTAAAGGTACTAATAAGGATTAAGAACTTGGATAAATAATGCTTTGAAGATATTTTTGTAATACAAGATAGATTGCATATGCAGAAGGTTTAAATAGGCAAGACCTCTAACTGGCTTGCAGGTATAACATCTAGTATAAAACTTATATAGTAATATATAAGTGAACTACTTAAATTAGACACCAAAAGTGCATATGCAGCTAGCTGTAACCTTCTATGTAAGGAAACCTTTGGAGGCATCTGTGTTCTATAAACTTGAATAAAAATTACTCTCTGAAGACAAACTTTAACTCGAAAAAAAACAATTCATTTTTAATAATTTTTTTAATTTTTAAATTAAAATATCTTAATAGCTATTTAACTAAATTTGCTAAATAAATTTATTTTAATTTTAAAATTATATAGAATTAAAATAAAAAAATTATTAACTTCAATAAGATAATTGCTAAGTTATTTAAGCTTAAAGTCAAGAAAACTTTTATTTGGAAGAATTTTGTTTCTTTTCTATTGACCCTATTCTATACATCTTTATTAGATAAATATATTACATTGAAAAACAATTTAAATACTTTTTGGAGTATTAAATATTATATAACAAGAAAACTAATTCAACAATTATGTACGTACTTGTAATTAAATATGAAATATTATTCCTTATTTTCATATTTCAGAAAAACTGGATATTTTAAAGTATGTAAAAGGGAAACTTAAAGTTATTTCACTAAGATCGGCGATAGAAATCAAAAATCGATCAAAAGTTAACCAAGTGAATTATCTATTGTATAGTCGCACGTGCTATCATAAGACTAAATTTGATTGGTAAACCATCTTAGCCGCATTAGCCAGCTAAGCCGGCTTAGCTGTGGCTGCCTTAGCCGGTTTACAACACTAGATTCAAAACAAACGTTCGTTTTCAAAAATCCCTTCTAACTCAAAAATTTGCTTAATAATCCGCCTTTCATGCTCTAACAAAAAAATTCCTTGGGCAATTTTACTTCATGCCAGCCCTTTACTAACCTTAAATCTAACTCAAACCCTAACATAAGCGAATTTTATCGCGTCACGTGATCGAAAAGTTTTGGCGGTGATGCTGGGGAAGATCATTGGGTACTACATACTATTGACTACGTAGATGAAAACTGATCTCTAAAAATTTATTTCATGAAAAATGTAAATACACAAGCCAATATAGTTATTATTGTCATGTGACAAAACTAACAATTTTTGTGTTCAATTCTAACAGATGAAAACATGTTCGCTCTTTTACAGGCAATAGCTCTCACATCTATTGTGAGCCCCGAAATCGGTACCACCGTTATCACGGTCATACGTGGCGCGTGATCGATCGTCAAATTTAGGTCCCGAGTAATTGGTCACATGAAAAGTAAGATTTATCTTACTTTCTTACTTTTATTACATTTATTACATTTATTACTTTTATTACTTCGGGTAGATCGATGGTATAAGGGACATTCGGTTTTTCGGTATTATAGTGGGGAAAGGAGTTTTAAGGCTAATATAGTGTAAATAGATAATGCAGAGGAAATTATCCTCGAATGTAAATAAACGCTTTATTATAAATAAAGGGCTT
>CAJVQA010001006.1:0-28293 GCA_910591915.1 Cetraspora pellucida | reverse complement strand
TATTATAGTTGGTTTTCGTTTTTTTAAAAAGTACTCTAAACTGTATAAATAATGTAAAATTAAATTGAATTTATTAGTCAATCAGACAAACTGCTGCCTATGAGATTTAATGCAAATAAGGCCACACAAATCATAACATGAAATTTTTGATCTGACCCGGCCGGCTTTTTTATTTTAATTTTGCATATATAAATTTTATAAAATTTTTGAAAATTTTTTTTAAAAACCCACCCGGTTATTAAGACATAAAAAAAATTTTTATAAGCTTTTAAATTTTGACCCGGCCGGGTTATGAAAACCAATTAATTAATTTTGAATGGCCTAATTTATTTTATAGTATCCTAATCAAGAGTCTATTAATGAAAGCAAAATTAACAACCAAAATATATTTATTAGCCATTTAATAACCTGCTAATTTGATTGGATTTAAATAATTGGTTGACGACTTTGAAGTTGAGCTACCAGAGGAAATATTGGTAAATGCACTCAAATTGCTTAGCAGTGATTCTACTTTTAAAGGAAACTAAAAAAATACCATTATACGGCTTGAAGTTTGTATTAGAACATTAATGGCGACCTTAGAAAGAGTGCTATTTTCCAATTGTTTTAGGATTTGAAATTCGTGAACAGCTTTATAAAAATTCGAGTAACTTTGTATAAATTCATCAAGATGTAACAAATTACTTAAACAGGGAATCGATTTTGCTTTTAAATCGAAATAAAAATCTAAAAATACTCCTAACAATGACAATATTTATATGTATTTTCGAAATTATGATATTGATTTTTTATTGATTCACTTACGCGATACTTTACATAGTACACGCAACGATGAAACACGAATGCAGGAAATTTTACGACGCATTAAAGAGCTTTCCTTCATATTCATCCTAAAGCCGTGGATGTTACGTCTGGAAATATTCCAAGCACGCTTGGTGTTGTAGATATTTTATCAAGCCTTTGATTTCAAATATCCTATCACTTATTAGTATCCTATTTGGCTTGAGCTTTTGTCTATTCACGACTCGTTAGAAAGTTTAACCAAAGACGAACTTTATAGTATCTTAAGATTTTATAATGAAACCTATCTTGAAATAATCTGGCAACTTGTTTATAATTTGAGTATTGATCAAACTATTCAAAACGAGATTCTAGATAGTCAAATTGAATTTTTCGAATTTTTAAACATACAAACTAAAAAAGAACCAACAGCACCACCAAATTCATTATGGTTTGGAGTCCTAGATCTTGCTCAATGCTTAAGTCAAAAAATCAACACAACTTGCCAATTTAGCTCTTTGTTATTATTTAGGCTTGGAATAATTACAAAAATCTAAATGCATTTATATTAGTTTTAAGTCTTTAGAATTACTTTTACTATTATCTCATTATAAGCCAGAATGGTTTAAAGATATAGTAGAGGAAGAAATCAACAAATATTGAGAATCATTGTCGATATCTTCTCAATAAAAGCTTGATTACCTTATTCATGATGTTGATTTAAAGATTCAGCTAAACAGCGAATTCACAGAGCAATCAATTTTACAAAGGACTGAAATTCAAGTTGACAAACAGTTTAATAGTTTGCTAGAAAAAGTAATAGATGAACTTACTTGGCCAATAACCGGGAAAATAACTGATGATTTTTTTGACATGTGGTCATTCTATTAGCAATTATGCCATTAATGAATGGAAAAAAGGTCAGAAATTGAAAATAAAATCTTTGAGTGCCCTTTATGTAAACGTGAAATTAAATTAGAATCAACATTCAGTTTTCCAAAAATACAACACTAAAAGGTCTTTATAAAAAATTAAAACAAGCTGACTATTTCAATGAATTTTCAGAGGAGCAACCGTCAACAAATAACTTTTACGTAGCAGACGATGATTTATTTTTAAAATTTAATAAAGTAAAAATCTTTCATGACACTATAATTTTACAATTGCTTACTCCAATATTACAAAAAGTTCGTCCTAAAATTACTTTATCATCTTTTAATAGCTGAATTGCAAAAATATTATAGGGAGTTATACTGTAGGTAACTCAGGTTTTACAATCACCCCAAAAAGCTATTCAATTCGATGCAGAAGAGCATTTGCAACATACCATCTTAAAATGGATTCAAAAGCTATGGAACATTTGGAAACTGCAATTAAACAAAACCTCTAGCTTATATTTATAGTAGCAATATATTTAAAAGCATAAACAGATATCAAGAAGCACTTGCAGATTTAGATAAATCATTAGAATTTGAACAAAATAATGCACTTGCATTAAGAGATCATGGAGAAATAAACAGAATATTAAAAAGGTATCAAGAATCGCTTATAGACTTGAATAAATCAGTTAAAAATTAAAATTAATACAAAGGCATTAATAAATCGTGACATGACTTATCGTATGATAAGAAAGTATGAAGAATCAGTTAACGATTTAACTAAATCATTAAAAGTTAAACCAAATGATGTATAGGCATTAAAAAATAGAGGAATAACTTATCGCTTAATGCGCAAATACGACGAATCAATTGTTGATTTAAGTAAATCGTTAGAAATCGAAATTATACAGATACATTAAGAAATCGAGGAATGGTTTACTTCAAGATGACCAAATATGAAGAATCACTTACAGACTTAAGTAGATTATTGGAAATTGAGCTATATGATGCGGAGACATTAAAAAATCGAGGAATAACTTATTGTATGCTAGGAAGATATGAAGAATCACTTCATGATTTAGATAGATCATTAGAGACTGATCAATTTAATGCAGAAGCATTAAAAAATCGAGGAATAACCTATCGCTTAATGTGCAAATACGACAAATCAATTATTGATTTAAGTAAGTCGGTAGAAATCGAACCAAGTGACGAAGAAGCATTAGAAAATTATAAATGACCTATCAACTAAAAAGCATATATGAAAGATCACTTGCTGATTTAAGTAAATCATTAGAAATTGAAGCAAATAATGCATCGTTGATTTAAGTAGATCGTTAGAAATTGAACCATATTGAAAAATCTAGGAATAACTTATTGCATGATGAAAAAATATAATGAATCACTCGTTGATTTAAGCAGATCTTTAGATGCTGAGGCATTAAAGAACCGAGGAAAAACTTAACTCTTGATGTGCAGATATAAAGAGTCACTTGCTGATTTAACAAAAGAATGCTGAGGCACTAAAAAATTGAGGAATAACCCATCGCTTGATGTGCAGATATGAAGAGTCACTTTCGGAAATTATTTATAAATTTTTTCTTTTTTAATATTAAATTGTGATATAATACTTCTATTATAATCAATCGAAAATAATTAATTTTTGAAAAATTGATAAAATCGGTTGAGATAAGAATTATATAGTAATCAGAACATACCGTATTTTCGCGTAAGAACGCCCATGATCTTTATTTTTGAATTTTGGCCCGATTTAAGCTTAATTTAGGCCAAAATTAAAAACTTCGAATTACTATTTAATTATTACATGACATATACGTCAACCGTATGACGCATCCATTAAACTGAACCCGAAAATCAATAAAACTAATATAATTATCACGTCAAACCTATCTTCCCACCTTAAAGTCCATTTCTTTTTTACTGTTAAAGTTCTTTTTACCGTTAAATTTCATTTCTTCTTATAAATATAGTAAAACATCCATAAGTGCACGCTCTTGGGACCGAACTTTAACGCCATGCACTTAGAGAATAATAGAAAAAGTGCATTTATGAAGGTCATATATATATTTGGACTTGAATTTAAGTGTGCATTTAGAGAGGGTGTGCACTTATAGAGGGTGCACTTATGAAGGTTTCATTGTATATTTATAGTGACTCACGTTAAACATCTATCATAACTACATCATAAATTTAGGGTAGTGTAAAAAGTCGCCCAAATGAATATATCAAAATATCATTTTAACATCTAAACACATATGCTAAATGGTTTAAGAGTTAAGTTTATATGAATAATTCTAAAGAGTCTAATCAGCTATAATAAGCATGTAAATAATAAATGCTTATTATCATACGTTACTAAAATAATTAACCATACTATACTACCTTACACAAGACACATTTAAGAGGTCCGAAATAGATAATTTACGTTTCTCGAATTTTGTATGGTACCCTCATCCGAGATGAAATATTACAATTTTTTAATGTTATCGTTAGAATTGGCCTGTCGGACAACAGTCATAATCTTGAGAATTTAGTAGGTGACCTGTGAATACTACAATCACAAAGAATTATTAAATATTTGTACGTATTACGCTCGTTATATGTTGCTTTAGTTATTAATGGAGCGTAATTAACTGGAGAAAAAGATGGCAATAGTTTTCTACATACGATAATCAGGTTTTTTCTCTCATCCATTTTTCAAAATTAATTTACAATTAGAAGAGAATTTTTTGGCGCGTTTTATCTGGTATTCACAAGTTCTGTATTATGACTGATGTTTACACGAAAGTAGCAGAGAAAAAATGTTCATAATTATATTTCATTAAAAACACCAAGATGAAAGACAAATAAAATTTTAATTAAAAAAGTCAATATATCAAATATAAAAATATAATAGAATTATGTAATAACAAAGTCTTTCGGTTACCGTTACTCGATTGTTTTGATTTTCACGTCCATCCGATTTTGAAATCTAATTGGTCGACTCCATCAAATAGATACAATTTATTTATTATCGGATATGTTTACAAATCTATTTTTTTTTAATTCTAATTTCAATCTATTAAAGATTTAATGCATGAACGTAAATAGATTTTAATTGTACAGAAAAAAAATCAAATTGTTATAACCTTTTTAAAATACAGTAATGCTTTAAATGTTAAAAGGTAAAAATTCTCGAATTTGTTAAAAAAATAATAAAGAGAATGAAAAAAAATGATAGGTGATTAATGTTAAGAATATCTAATTTATGTTTAATCTGGAGAATATTTATAAATAATTTGATTTGAATTAAAACTAGAAAGTGCACATAAGGATTACTTCATCAGATATGGTCGAAAATTCACCTTTTCCTATAGGGATATTTGCTAATAATTTATTTAAATTATCATATATTACAATTTTTTAAAATACTTTGAATGAATAAAACGTTATATAATATTTTTTTTTCAGTGAATTAGTAATTTGATAAAAATATGTCGAATGTACAATGAAGTATATTGATATGTAATACAAGAATATGAATAGTATTAAAGCACACCAGTGTGCTTAACACCATATGTATTTTACGTTTTAAATTATGGTAAGTTAGAATTAAGGGTGCTGAAAATTTTTACGTAAAGTACTAGAAATCTAATTATTTAGTTTTTTGAGATATAAAAATTGTGGTGTTGATCACTGGCGTGGTTTATAAGATGCATTTAATTGAAAGATAAAATTATATAGAGTTTTTTCGAACATGATAAAGTTATACAATTACTTAATCGTCACCTGTAAGTTAAAATAAAATTCAAAGATTAATATGATTTTTTTTTTATTACAGTTACTAAATACAGTTATTGCTACTTACCAAAGAATTTATCTTCGGAAATAAAAAGATTTATTTGTTTCGAATCTAATTGAAGGAATAATTCATTAATAAAAAATATAATCCAAATTTACATAACAAATGATATATATTACCTGAAGTTGATTGATTTATTTTCGAATTTAATGGTCCTGAAATGTTTCTAAAATTAAGAAGTCTACTGGTGTATATAGCTCCAGAATGAGCCTGTGAAATTTCTGGTAAATCTGGAATTTTTGCATCAGATGCTTCAAATTTTGATTTGATTTCAAGAGCAGTTTTATTTTCCGCATCATCATGATCGAAATTAAATGAATCACACCATTTATTTAACTTTTTACTACATTCTTCTGCGGTCGGTCTTTTGGATGGGTCAGCATCCATACATTCTTTTGCTAATTGAATATATATATCGGGAGTTCCATCAGCAAATTCAGGGCGGAAACCAGTAGAAATGCGAACTGCAAGTTTTGTATCATGTGAAACATCTCCATAAGGGGGTTTTCCACTCGAAACTTCGGTCATAATAATTCCAAAGCTATAAATATCAGCAGCTTTTGTATACGGCTGCTCCATCAAAAAAACTTCAGGAGCAACATAAGGTAATACACCATAAACACCCCCGTCTTTAGTTGATTCACCAGCTGGTTGAGCTAATCCTAAATCCGAAATGCAAGAATAAATCCCATCGCCATATAGTAATATATTACCAGTATGAAGGTCTCGATGTGTATACCCTCCTTTATGAATTTCACTTAATTCGTGGGCTATTTTCCATAAAAGAAATAGTTTATCAGCCCATTTGATTTGTTTAAAATTTTTTGAAAGGTATTTACGAAGATCTTGGTTTTCCGCAAATTGTAAGACCATCATATAATCTCCTGTTGTAGGATTTTGAGTTAGTCCGTATAATTTAATGGTTGAATATTTATGATGGATTTTAATCTAAATAAAAATAAAAATTGAAAATTTCATAAGTATAATACTGTATGATCGAAAAATATATAGTATATAGTGTAAACAAATAATACATTATATTACCTCTTGTAAGAAATCTTTCGAGATATCCTGTGAATTTGACATATTTTTAAGTGCAACTTTTAATGGTTCCGAACGTTCATTTGCTTTTGATCCTCTTTTCCCATCTAGCCAAATAGCTGAATATACTGTGCTGAATCCACCCTGCCCGATCACTTCTTGATTTTCAAATCTATCAAACGGAATCCATTCAATCATATGTTCATATCGAGATGTTGATTGTAAAACACTTTTGAAAAAGTCGTCAATTGCTGGATTTCCTGAGCAAACTGAATTTTGGGGATCGCATGTTCGACACCATCTGACATGCGTGTTATAAGCTTGACACTTTGCACACTTTCCAAACATTTTTAAAATTTTTTCTCTCATCTGAAATTTTCATGCTCTTTAAGTTTAAAAAAAAAAAAAGCAGAACAAAGTTTTAAAGCCATGAATAATGTTTTAGTTCTAATAACGAAGCTCTAACATTTATTATTGTTTTAAATATATCGATAATATTAACGTTAATTGTACGAGTTACCCCTGAAAACAATATATGTATTACAGATGTCCAGTTAACTAAATATGGAAAATGTTAATCCACATGGATCGGATCCTTTGTTTAGATGACAAAAACTTCACTTATTAACCGTATCAAGGTTTTTTTCATGCAGATAATTTTCCCCATATTGAGGTTAAATGGACAGTTTAATGAAATCTTGACAAAGGTGATTTTCCTGTATCGAGGTTAAATGGACAAACATTCAACGTTATTTAAATTACTGTGTAATTAAAAAAATAAATTTTATTGTCCATTTATTAAGGTGTTCCATTGCGATAAAAGTGTTCCAACTTGTTACAGCCGTTTTCAAAAATTTGTGGAAAGGGACAAATCATTTTACCATAAAGAATTCGACTCGCACTTATTGGATTTGTGTAATTTTTACTATTAGAATTTCCACATTCACATGGGTATAAGGAAAATCGGTTTCCACATTTTTTGAAAACAGCTGTAATTTAATACCTTATACTTACATAGAAAATGCGTAATACGTAGATTTCCCCATGTATTAAGCATTGCCCGTTGCTTCTAAGACACCTTTACTTGATTCAATAAACTGTTACGTTAATCAGGTTCACAAATATGGTTGACTAAATATTGTATCAATTAAAGTAATGAGTTGAAGTTTCTTACTTTATTAATGAATTCAAATTGCGTATGTAGTAAATCAATGAACGGTATTAAACTTTTGACTTTGGCTTAGTAATAAAATAAAAACTCTAATTTTATAATGACATAAGCAACTATAATTTAACTTTAATAAACTCGTTAGATACCTTTATTAATGATAGAAATATTGCATAAATATAGACTAATAATTTAAATAACAATAAATTTAAAATCTGCTTACGTTACTAATAATGTTAAAATTTGCTGTTAAGTTAATAGTATTTTTTAAAAAAAAACAAATTATAGAAAGGTTTAATAAATTTAATCATCTTGTAATACTAATTTCATTTAATAATTCAAAAATAAATTCATATGCTTTAGCATAAATTCCTTTGGCATTGCTTTCCCGTGGTCCACCCACGTTTAAATGATTTATTTGTTGTGATCCATTTAACCAATTAACTACTTGTTGAATATTTTCTTGTAAATTTTCATTAAGAATGATTATTTTGAAAGGTTTTTGATATTCTTTAGCTTTATCTATTGTATATTGAGTTCCTTTATCTGCATTATTTTTTTCCAAAAGTAAAATTAATGTTGCTTCTGAATCTTTAATATTTAATTCTGTTCTTTCAGAATATTCAGCTGTTTTGGTTTCTTTAAGAGGATAATCTGTAGGAATTGGTCCATTTTCTGATTTCCTTCCTTTTGGACACCATCCAGTAATATCAATGATTTTATTATGTTCATTTAAATCTTTTTTAAGATTATTAAAATCTTTGGCAGCATCTAAAGTTCCTATATCAACACCACTTTGACCACCAGATCTAATAATAAAATTAAAATTTTGTGTCATTACAAAATTTGGTTGATATAATTGTAAATTTTAAGTTTCATAAATTGTATTTATTAATTATAAAAAAAAATCAAAGAAAGTTTTTTTAAGGATAAAAAAAAATCATTAAAATGAAAAAATTTTTTTTACGGAAAAAATTATTTCAATAAGAGTACATATTAGGAAATTTTTTGGTGGAATTATAATAAATGATTTGTTTTAATAAAAACAGACAAATACTTTGTAATGTTTATATATATAATTTTTAAATACAAATTCAAACTCCGAACTCCGACACGTTAAGTAGTACTAGACAAGATTAAATTACAAGTCTTTGTTTATAAATATACTTTGTTAGTGAAACTGCTGATCAGATACTAGACCTTATCATGACGATTTTGTTTATTTCGGCGTTTAAATTTACACTGTTGATAATAGCTAATCGTACAAATTGTTACAATGTTTTTTTTTGTTTCAATTTTAAAGTTAAAACGCTATAAAATTATAAGATAAACAACAATAAAAAACGAGTCGTACATTGATATAAACTGTCATAATTACAATTAATATAATGCTTTTGACAATATGTAAGAATCTTTTGATACATATTTGCATCATCTGTGTTTTTAAAATGAGTTTTGAAAATACGAAGAAAGCATACATACCTTCCTTTTTAAGCATATTAAAATTCTTGAAGATAGAAAATTAATTTAATTAAACGTAAAGGAATTTAATCCGAGTCCAAGGAACCATATTATTTCCAATAAAGTTTCGGATCGACGATCCCATTACTATTCAGCCTCTTGCATAGCCTAACATGCATAAACCAAAAAAACGAGTGTGCCTTGAGTCGGGTACATCCACGTGACTCAAACCAATAAGAATATAGTACGTACGTATATATAACCAATCAGTACTAAAAATACCAATTTTGCTTTAGACGTTTCCCAAAAAAGAATACCTGACTTTTATCATATGATTGGATTCATATTAAATTGAACCTTAAATTAAGACTGGTAATATAACATACGTACGTACATAAAAATGTAAAATAAAAATGTAAAATTAGAGCCAATTCTAAGATTCCAAGATATTATAATGTTAGGTGGTTTGACCGAAACTAGTTTGGCCTGACTTGGAATCCAGACTCTTATCGTTATAATTAACCGAATTGGCTAAATTAGTTAGTTTTTTTACGTAGCAAGGATTAAATTTTTTAGAAATCATTTGGGTGAATGTACATCAAACCCATCTTAGAGTATATTCATATGTTACTTTAAATACGGAAATACAAGATTTGAGTTTATTTGTAATCGTTTCAATATGTATATATAGTTTCAAGTGCTTTATGATATTAATATTAGACTAAATTTAATCTTATACTTTTAAGTGTATATCATTTGCTCATAAGAATAATAAAATCATGTACGTATATCCATTCTGTCCATCATCACCAAACTTTAAAAATACATCCATCTTGAATTGTAACATAAACTCCTAATTCTTCATGATCCGTCGTTTTAGATACCTCAAACTGATAAATAGCATTAACACATATAATGGCTAGTCAGTTATTATATTGTAAAAAGGTTTAACATCATTTTGAACTTAAAAGAATTATTGTTAGGATTGTTACATTCAAACTACCTATTGTAAGTTTAGGGATAAACAACTTATTCTAGCGATGGGTATTGTATGTGATTGATGACAATTGCAGTATTATGCTGAAATAAAATATATGTATATTTGCTTTTATGAATGAGGCAACGGCTAAATGTACACGGCGACAAATAGTTGTGTTAATAAAAGCTTTCTCTTTATATGATTAATATACTCGAGAAACTAGTGTTAGACAAGATTAATTTACAAGTTATCTTCATAAGCATGAAACTGATAATTACATTTACATAGTTGGATGTGCACTTTTTTTATTTTCAAATTTTAAACGTCATAAAATGAACAATAATAAAAAATATCATAGTTACAATCCTTTAACAATATGTATGAATCTTCTGATACATATTTACATCAATTGCATTTCTAATTGCGTTTTAAAATCCGAAGAAAACATATACATCTTCCTTTTTCAGCATTTTAAAATTCTTACAGGTAGAAAATTTAATTAACGTAAAGGAATCAACCAGAATCCAAACCATATTATTCAGATATTGTCGCATCTGAAGTAGCGATTTATCTAAAGTAACCACTTTATATATTTAAAGTAGCGCCTTGGCTAAAATTATAACCTAATGCATACATAAAGATCTAATTTCAGGGGCTTAATTTTAGCAAGGTACTACTTTAGATAAATCGCTATAGAGATCTTAGCATCTGACCACGTGATCTAAATTATAAATGATTGGTTATTATAATGTTGTGATTGCTATATCGATATGGTTGACGACCCATTCATTACTATTCAGCATTTTGCATACCTGACGAAAAATTGCTGCTAAGAATCGAATTATTATAGATTACTTATTATTACCTATTTCACGGGAATATTAAATAATATTAAGTAATAATATGTAACTAACTTTGCCCATCTCTACATCTCACCGACTAGTTTTTTTAAAAGTTACAGATATTAACTTTAATTCTAACTGCCCCTAACGAAAATGACCAGGATTACTTTGTCGGTGAAATAAGTGATTGTCGGCGAAATGAGCACCACCAAATTTATATGATCGAAGTCTGGTTTTCGTTTGGCTCAATTAAACCCTAGAAAAATATAAAGCGATTACATTTTTGCTTTAGACATTTTCCCAAAAAAAGAAAATATATATTTCAATACGGGCAATTTGAATTAATGATGGTATGTTTTAGTTATCCTTGGATCTGAATCTATATTGGTATCAGCTACTTGCATAAAAGTTTTTTTTATAAAACACGTGTAATAACGTATGACATAATTTCACAAATTTGATTCACTTAATTAATACCAGTTGATGCAGAAAGAATACATTATGTTTCCAAATTTTCATTACAGTAATATTCAGAAATACATGAGCTTATTTAATTATCTGAAATTGTAAATTTTAACTAGAATAAGTTATTTTTAATCGATCAATTGTGCCTTCATAAAAAAGATTTTAAATAGAAAAAAAATGATCTACTGGTTTATCAAATTTACTATCTGTTAAAGTTAATAGAATTATTGCTGTTATTGTGTTTTTATGACTGTAAAATTTTCGGAATTTACTCAAATTCTAATTGAAATTTTTATTTGCATTTTGAACATCCCTATAATTATTAGCAAACCAAGTAATGGAAATGCTTGAACCTATCTCAAGAATGTTATCATTCGTTTTATTGATTTTTATTTAAAATGTTAAAATTGCTGTACACTATTTCGATCATGCATCTAGGCTGGTGTAACGTGAAAATTTTGCATATTCCATATATTAATAAACTAGATAGCCGTCATGCGAAACCAGGAACGGAACTTTCTGTATTTGCTTAAATGTTAAAGAAATAATGTTCTTTTAAAATTTAAATGCTTTATACTTGTTTATTTTTAACTAAAGTTCCAAAATAATGACCATTTTGACTTGCAAAGTTGTCTTATCAGTCACCCAATTTGTCGCATAATATTGCATATAAATTTTATATATATATAAAACATATAAAATTACTATGAACTTTGCAGGTTTAATGTTTTTCAACCTACATATAATCTTAAAATTAAATTTTGCGATTATATAGAGCATGAAAAGAAGAAATTTTTGTTCTATTTATCAAATTACAGTTCTGCCATTATTACATATTTTGTAAAGGCAACTTCGTCAAAAATAAAATTTGTCGATTTTAAAATGATGATTACATGTAAAATTATGCTCTGAACAACTTAGAAAATAGAAAGGGAATTTACAGAAACGAAAATAATTACAAATAAAGGCCCAAAATGAAAATAATTACAGATAGAGACCCGATATTTGAAAATTATTACAAATAGTCCAAATATATCGTAAAATTGTTAGTCGATTTAATCATGGTTAATTGTCTTATTTCGTGATTAAATAGGTGTTTTAGAGTTATCGTTCATTCTTTAGAATTACAGTCTAATACATATAAAATTTAACTTTCTATAAACATAAAATTCTTGAAACTAAGAGTGTGATTATAGAGTTTGACTGTAAGAAAAAAAAAACAAAAAAAATTCCGACCGACTGACTGAATTTTTGAAATCCATGTGATGCAAAATGAAAAATTAGCTTGTATTGCCTAACGTGTTTACTTCTCCAAGCTACGTCTCAGTCTCCACTTTAAGAACGAACACAATTTTCAATATCACAAGGTCGAAGTATTGCTATATCTAGTGCTTTGAATGTATTCATAAAAGTTGATAAGTTAGATCGTGAGAAATTGGCCTTACTCTATGAATGTAGTCACATTTACGCTTGCTAGCTGAAATAGTAAAAGAGCATGAACTGGTTTCATTTATAAAACAAATAGCTAACAGCTTACTTGGTTTGTTCATTCTTATCTTAGAGTTCAACAGAATAACAGTTTATTCGGTTTGTTCATTCTTAACATGGAAATTCAACAGAATAACTGTTCAAGACCGAATGAACATTTTCCAAGTTTGTAAAAACATATTTATCTGCAACTTTGTATCTAACAATTATAAACAGGTTTTAAGAAATATATAAAAGAATTTTAACAAAATAAATTTACAGCGTGAATAATGGGTTGATAAATTGAATGTACCTTTTTATTGTGCATTGGAATTTATATTTGAATTACTAATTGAATGGGGTTAAATCATTTTAAACTTTAATATCATTTTTTATTTAGTAAAAAGTTTGCAAAAATGCATTCTACTATATATATATATATATATAACATTTTATATCAAACAACTTTATTCAAAAGGTATCCTAGTAAAAAAAACAATTACACATAAAAAAACTAAAGTTTAATATTAATATATAACTAACTTATTTTCTACTAAGGTAATCTGATTTCATTTTTTAAGTAATATTATTTAGAGCATACTTTTATATATAGCATTATAGGCAATATTGTCACTTCTAATACATTATATTTTTTAAAATAAATTAAAAAGTTTATTAATAATATTAAATCTAATAACTGTTATTTTAAACTATATCTTTAGGATTATATACTATTCCTTAAACTGTATTTCAGATAAATTTGCCTAAAAAATTAAATTGTATTTAGTATTTTTTAAATTAAATAATAATTTATTAATAATATAGAGTATACTTTGCTTATGAAATATATTTTTAAGAATATATTTTCAGGCCTACCAAATAATTGATTGTAAGGGCAATTAATTGCAATTTTTGAACTCAATTAATTGATTGATGGCGCAGTCACAATGAGTCAATTAATTGCAATTTTTATGTAATTAGCTTATGTTCATATATTTATGCCAGATTGTAAAAATTGCATATGGTTTTTAATTTTTGCTATTTAAATATTGGATCACATATGTAGATTTATGTAGTATAGTGAAAGAAAAATTGAATTTAATTGCAATTAATTGCAATTATTTTGTTACTAATTGGGTTTAAATTAATTTCATGATAATTTAATTGATTTTAATTGTATGATGTATAATAAAAATTAATTGCAATTAATTTTTTGGTAGGTCTGTATATTTTATAAACTTTATTATAAAAAAATTTTTAAAATATTAATAAACTTTATGTATTAAACCTTTAAGGATTCTATTTAAAAATATTTATTATTAAAAATTTTTTAAGTTTTTTTTAAAATTTCATATGTTTCTGAAACTAAAAAATAAAATTTATATTTTGTATAAGTTTAAATTTTTATAATTAAATTGCAAAAGTGTTACTAATAAAAATTATTATTTTAGAGAGTATGGTAACTTAGTGAAGTGATCAAGTTGTTGTACCCTAAGTGACAAGGTCTAAGGTTCAATTTCCACCAATAACAAATATTGAATATTAAAATCTTATATATCTTAATTGGTATATCAACTTAATTAGAAATATTGGCTTATTGGTTGTAATTTGTGGTACAAAACTAAGTAAAGTTGGTAACAGATCTGCAGTAATCTGTATTATGGTGTTCATATTCAAAAGCATATAACTGCAGGGAGTTTGTTCTAATTAGGAATATAGAAAAATACAAGCTAATATATATAGATGTACCTTTGTACATTGTAAAATAGTCAGTATAAACACAAGATAAATTCATATTAGGTTACAGTAAATCTGTATTAAGAAATCTACAAGAACACTAATTAGAAAAACTACTTAAAAAATCTTAGTATGGTGTCCATACCCAAAAATTTATAACTATAGGAAGTTTCTGATTAGGAATATAAAGAAATACAAGCTGATATATATAGATGTACATCTGAACATTATAAAATAGTTAGTGTAAACACAAAATAAAATTATATAAAAGTTAGTATAAACATGTAAAATAGAAACTGCATAGTTTACCTAGTGTTATCACTACAAAAACAATAAACTAAAATATTCACAAACTAGTCATTTTCTACAAATATATAAATATAGTTATCATCTTACTAAAAGATACAACTGATTGTAGTTAGTAAAAAAAATAACATATAAAGACAGGTAGTTATGTCTCTATATGGAGAAGGCCAAAATAATGATGGTCAGATCCAATATACAGAGCAGATTTTGATATTTTGCACAGTAATAAAAGCCAAGCATACAGTGATCAACCCTATAGAAAACAATCTCAGAAGATCAATCTTAACATCTTTAAGCTTCTATGATCTTTATACATATTTTAACAAATTTTTTCTTCATTACAACTTACCACTTCTTCTCTATAGTCAAACCATTCAATTTCTTATACAACATATTAACAAACATAATTATAATAATATTGTTTCTAGTATTACATTCTCTGTTAGCAATATTTATAATAAAATTCATATATATTTTCCAAATAACTACCTTTTATTTAATTATACTATTATTCATTCTTATCTTTTTTCTATCTTTTATAATCTTTCTTTTAAATCAAATTCTTCTAATTCTACTTTCATTCTATCTAATTTATTTCTTAATAATTATACTACATTATAAGTATCTATATCTGCACAAACTTTACATAATCTTTATTTAAATATTTGTACATACAATGTTAAAGGTTATAATACAATAACTAAAAGAGAAACTTGATAAAATTATTGTCTTTACAATAATATCTATATTTCTTATATTATTGAAGCCTAAATTGCTAACAATACTAATCTTCAATTTCACAATAACAACTTATTCATTTACTTCTGGGTCAATTCAGAAAAGTCAGTAAAAGGTGCTGCTATTATGATTCAAAAACATTTACAACTATATGTACACAACTGCTAAACACATTCTAGTAAAGTAATTGCTTTAGATCTCTTTTTCAAAAGTGAAATTAAACTTTGAATTATAGCAGTCTAATTTTCTTTTACTGATATTCAAAAATATAACAATATGCAAAATACTGTTATCAAATGGATCCAACAAGCTCTTTAATACAATCTTCATTCAATAATACTTGAAGACTTTAATATATATAATAATATCTGTAACTCTTTATCTAAATTTATACTTATTAATTATTTACACCACTTTAATATGTTTAATTTTGATGCACATGTTGATAACAAGCACTTTATATAATCAAATAATACTAGTCACAACTGCATTGATTACATTTGGACTGATTTATTCAATATTCAATTCATTCTTTCATATAAACTTAATGATAGCAATATTTCAATACTTAGTGACCACTCTATTCTTATATTTATCTGAACCTTCACTAATATATATAACAAATTCTTACATTATTATACTAGCATCAGTTGCAAAATCTTCAATCACAAAGTTATATCAACTAACAAATAGACAGAATTCTCTAATCTTCTCTCTAACAATCATAGGCTTCATAATATACCACTCAATAGCAATACTAATAAAAGCATTGAAACTACTTGGCACAAAATTGAATATTTAGTAATTAATATTGTAATACATTTTATTTCTAACAAAAAAACTCATAAATGTAGCTACAATCATCAATATTCCTCTAACTTTACCTTAATCTACACATTATTTAAAGAGCTTGGGCATTTAATAAAAATTGTTAAAAACACTTACAACAACTCTAATATGAATATGATAAACTCTAAGATTAAGACTATCAATAATGGATCCTACTGTAACCTTCAAACTCTCAATCCAGATAACCATTTTCAAATTCATGCATGGATTCAATATGCACTAGATATCTGAAAACAACTTTATTATGCTCATCATACAAAAAATCCATTACTATTTTATCAACAAATTTAACAAGCAACTGAAAAAAAATATGAACCATTTTCAATATACTCTAAACAAACTATTAACAGTATTCTTAATTAATACAAAGCTTCTATTTACTTTTGCAACATGAAACTTTCTGACCAACTAATTACAGACCTCAAACTCATAAAACAATACATACAATCTCATTTTTATGACTGGACTGCATATCAACCAACTAACTAAGTACTGTTTGATAGCTTCTAGCATATATAGTATTAATCACAACCACATATCAATACTCAATAGTATAACTTTCTCAACTCTCCTATAACAAAAGAAGAAGTTCTTTAAACTTTATCAAAACTTTCTAATGAAAAAGCCTGTGAACCTACAGATATTAGCTATGAAATGCTTAAATATATAGGTATTATCTGTATTAAAGCTATTACAGCTCTATTTAACCATTGTTTTAATTTAAGTCAAATTTCTAAACAATAAAAACATAGTAGAATCTATTTGATTCCAAAATGTAATAAATTTAATGATGACTTAAGCTTCACTTGCCTTATTAGTTTTATTGAACATATTTAAAAAGTCTATACAAAATTATTAATACTAGAATTAGTACTATGTTTTCTTAACATCCTATATGTTCATTATACAATTATGTCATCCTATCTAACAACAGCATATCTATACCAATCTACATATTTAATAATCTTATTAAAGATGCATTATGCAACAACAAATCAATTTGGCATTTATCTTAAGATATGAGTAAAGCATATGACTCAGTTAATCTTACTCTTCTTCAAAATTTTTACAACATCTTGCCCTTCCTCATACTATTATAAATGCTATCACTAACATTCTTCATGGTTGACAAAATTAAATGTTACAAACCTTGAACTTACTTCATCATACTCTGTATACAATAGTATTAATCAGGATAAAACTATCATTCCTCTTTTATAAAGAATCTACTATAACTCACTTATTTTATATATTTATAACAACTTAAAAGGTTATACTATACAAGTCTTTTGGCTAACTAACCTAAAACACCAAACACATAATAAGCTTAGCTCATACTGCTTAGTTCTTGTCTATATGAATAACATTCTCTGAATTGCATTCCTACAACAAAAACGATTATAAATTTTTTTTACAGCTAAATCATTCTTTAACATGACTAATATACAAATTAATTTTTCTAAATCAGTACTTATAACTAAAAACAAACAACTCAACTATATCTTTATCACATATAACAACTATTCTCTTAACCTTTATCTATTAAATGAATCATTTAAATTTCTCAGATGTTGGTTTATACTTAATAACAAACAAGCCAAACAAACTAAACTTATCACTTTAAAATCATTACATCTTGTCAAAATTGCAAGCACCAAACAGATTACTGATACACATGCATATTACATCATTAATACTATCATTATTTCTACAATAAAATACCATCTTCATAATATTGTTCTTAACCAATTTATATATAAAAAAATCCTTACAAGTTATATAGGTCTTGTGAAAAATAAAGCCAAACTTAGTCATACAATTTCTACTAGTACATTACTTCATCTTTAGCTATACAATATTTATAATATATAGGATATTCAACTACACTATTATATTACAAACTTTACCAAAAAACTTAATTCTTTTGATTTATTAGACATAAGTATCCATATTAGACTCCAACAACTTCAAAACAACCTGTGGTTATCTATTAGTATTCTGATACATAACAATTCTACTATTGATGGGCCTAACAAATATACTATTAAATTTAAAATCATCCAACTTTTTAAACACCTTGGTATTACATTTACATTTAATCCATTATATAATATTCTATATACTATTCAAAAAAGTTCTATTTTACTTAAATCACTACTTTTATTACACCCAAACTATTTAATATTTAAAAAACAACTTTAATACCACTGCATTTTTTACCTAGACCAACTCACTACATTTGATAACTTATATCTTTTAGATTGGAAACACATATCTATACATATGAACAAAACTTCTAAAAGCAAACAACTACTCTGGTTTAACTATCTAAAGATTAAACTACAAGCCACTCATACAATTGTACTTTTTACAAACATCTATATTTACCTAATACAAACTATTATAGTTATTTAACTGAACACTTTTCTTTACAGAAAAAACTATAGTTTATTATAGTACTTAACTATCAAATCATTACTAGCAAAGCCAGAAAACAACTCTTTTCTTTAAAAAGTATTTTTATTACTTACTGGCAATGTTATATAGAACAGCAATTTACTTGTCTATATTCACTTTTACCTATTTAATTACAAGCATGTTTAGGCTGCTCTTTTAACTCTTATACAATTGTTAATAAATGTATAATTAATATTTTTATTAACATTACTTCTAGATTTTTTGATTAAGTTAATATACATAATAAAACTTTCAGCTTTAATGCCAATCACCTTGATCTTATATACTTTATTGCAATTTGACATCCTATTCAAATTTCTAACCTCTCTAATATTAATATTACAACATACTTAATCCTAACCATATTTGAATCTGGCACTTTAACAAACAATCTTCAACAAATCACTAAATACAATGCACAATTATCAGAACTTCATTTTTATACTGATAGCTCAGTTATCAACATGAACACCTCACAATGCTCTATAGGTATCAGATAGGCTCAAATCCTAAACAGTAATATATTGTATATATTCCAAGCCCAAATAAAATACTGGCTATGCTTATTTAAATCTAAACTTACTGCTATTTTATTAGCTCTTATTACTGCTCTAAGAAACTGTATTATATACATATATACTGACTCACAATTTGTAATCTCAAAATACTACAGTCTTTCAAACTTAACTTATATTCTATTCTATATATATTCATCATATTTGTCATTATGGAACATACTTATTAACTTTGTCAAATTATACAATATCCATATTATTTTTTACAAAGTTACTGCTTATCAGAATAATCAGTAAAATAACTTTGCAGACAAACTTGCACACAGCTATTACAATTTGTCATATCTTACCTTTATGCTTTACAATATTTACAATTTTCATACACATTAAACTTCAAAATATTTTCTTTAGAATTATCTACTTGTTGCAGTATTTATATAATATGTTATGCATATATTTATGCATTATGAATTACACAAAACTATTTTCAAAAATGGTATAAAATTCTTAGCCAAGTTAATTAGAAAGCTACCTGGCTATATATTAAAAACAATCAAAAAATTTCAAACTTCTCACATAGCTTTTAGTTCTTACTTTTAAATACTTTAGAATTAAAATTCTACTAGATAATCTTTCTACTTCACATATTTTACTTAAATGATATTACTTATACTTATATATCTGTCATTATTGTCACCAAATCAGTTCTTACCTTCACTAAATAACTTGCCTATTCAATTAACTATTATACAATTTTATTAACATTTCATTACAATATACTTTAAATATTAAAATACTTAATACTAAATTAAATACTATAACCAATCTGCATAACCAAATTAAGCTGTTGAACAGTATGACTATACACAGTATATCAAACTTACCTTCAATCTTCTTAACTCTAATAGGTCTAATACAAATAAACTTATTAATATTATTGCAATTTTGTCATCCAAAATAAAAGTCACAACACTTGTAATCAAGTTCTTACTTTATCTTAATTAACAAATCTATTACAAAATCTGGATCTTATATTGTATCTCAAGATTTATAGTCCAACTTCCTAAATATAACACATCTTCAAACACTGTCTCACTTCTATCATACTCTCTTTTACTTAATTTTATTAGTTCAAAAATAAACTCTTAATATATCTAATGAATTAAATATCAAACTAATTTTCGTATATAATTACTAATACTCAAATCTAGATAAGCCTTGGCCACTCTAGTTAGTTTAGGTTATAGATAAATTAGTCTGAGTTTCTATTCTTTCTATAATATTTTATAAGCAAAATTGTACTTTATGTAAAATCTCAATTAAATATTCAATAAAGATGGAGGCATGGTCTTACTATTAATATTAAAAAAAATAAAATAAAATTATCATTCTTTATATAAACTAAAATATTGTATTAAGAACTACAAATTTAAAATTAATATTTAATGAGTTTATCAAAAATTTGTAAATATTTTTTGATTAAAAATTTTTTCTAAATTTGTCTATTTTTAGCTTATAAGTAATATATATTTTTTTTCTAATAATATAAAATTAAATACTGCTATAATATAATTTTTATTTTCAAATATTATCAAATAAAATTTTATTTAAATATTTTAAAATTTTAAAAAAGTAAATCATAAGTATATTTTTAATATTTTTTTAGACAAATTTGTTTAACAAAGCTTACAGATTAAGGAATAATATTAAAGTTTAAAAATAAATTTATTATATATTAATTAAATATTTTTCTTATTGTTATAGAATAAATTATTATTATTTTATTATTATTAGTTATTCTTATTATTTTATTATTATTATTATTTAATATTAGTTATTCTATTATTATATTATTATTATTATTACTAATAGTTGTTAAAACTTTCCAGTTGATTAATAATTGCTTAGTCACTTAGTTACTTAGTCACTTAGCCACTTAGTTGCTTAGTTACTTAGTAACTAGTTACTTAATAATTATTAGTTATTAGTTGCTAGAACCTTCTGATCATTTAGTAATCAATTAGTTGCTTAGTCACTTAGTACTTAGTCACTTAATGCTTAGTTACTTAGTTACTTAATTGCTTAGTTACTTGGCTGCTTAGCTGCTTAGCTTACAGATATATAAACTCTGCTAAATTCCTCAAATGTGATTAAACAACAGACACATCTCTTCTCTTTAATATTGTAAACACATCTTGGAATTTTTTAGAAACAGAAACCTAAAGATAGCCCTTCTTGTTATTACTTTAATAAATAGCTTTTGACTCTAAACTGTATTGATACTTCCACAAGCTCCTCAAAGAGAAACTTGCAAGAATTGCCAAAGCTCTAAAAATCTTTATCAACAATGCTCAAAAAATATTTAACATAAATGCAACTCAATGAGACACTTTGCTGTTGATTATCCCTTAGCTCCTTTTAAGCATCAGAATCAGACCTACTAATATGGATGCAACTTTAATAAAATTGAAGCCCAAAGACAATACTATCATAGCAATTGTTGCACCCACTATTGCTGCCATTGCAAGAACTCTTAAAGACCAAAAACCCCACAAGAATTAAATAAAGTTCTTGTTTGTAAAGGTTGCTATACTGACTTTTAACAAAGTCTTGATTATAATAATTCCAGAAGCCAGTACTAATACACCTAAGTCAATAGACATGAACTCTTGGTTGAATGCAAATTATGCAAACATGTTGAACCCAGAAACAGAATGCATAATTTAGAAAGTATTACAGAAGAACTATAGTTTTGTAAACTTGAACATTTATATGCTTACAAAGCCAGTACAGATGTTTTCTACAACTCTAACTATAACCTGTAAACATGAATCAGACACTATACTAAGTCAACCAGAAGTACTAAATCTTAGTATAAAATGAACCAGACTTGTATCTTCCATCTTGCTAAAGTCTATTTGCAAGAAACAGATCTTACTATTACTGAAGTATTGAAATCTTAAGTAAATAACCAGACCATGAACCTATGAAGAAATGGATCTTATTCTACAAGCTGAACAAGCTATTCTTGATGAAAAAGAAGAGCAACTTCTTCAATATACCTTTGCTAAGTCTTTTAATATTAGCTATCCAGAATTCGACCATTGGCTTATTATTACTAACCTTTATCACAGTTTAGGTCTTCTGTTAATATTTGCAAAGAATGCTTACATGTTAAGCATCAAGATGAATTAAACATCTACTAAGAATATTGCTAGGACTGTGCTTCTCCACCAGTCCTTATCTATGAACCTCTTATACTAGAACCTGTAGACCTTCTGCCTAGCTCCATCAATGCAACTTTACCAGAACCAAACTCCTTGCAACCACAAGTTGTTGAACTATAACAACAAGTTGAAACTCAGAATTAACTTATTCTACAGCTCCAATAGAAAGTAGAAAAGTTAGAGAGATTCATCAAGACCCTTCTACAAGTATTCTAACAGGATGCCCAGACCACTAATAATAATTATACTTCTCTTAATTAGGAATAGAAAAAGTCAAAATTTTAAATCATTTCAAGTAGATGAAAAACTACCTATTGAACTAAACAATGTTCATCAAGTTTTTACAATAGACACTATGATTCCCTATGAAGAATATAGTGTTAGTTCAGAACCATCTAAATTAAACATTGGACTCTTAGATGCTAAACAAGAAAAACAATTCAGCCAGCTGCTGATGAAGTTTTCAGATCTTTTTGCACAAGATATAACAGAATTAGGATGCACTAATCTTGTAACTTATCAAATCTATATAAAAAAAAGACCTCCTATTTGATCTTAACCTTATTCTTCTTCTCTTATAAAACAGACATTTATTAAGAAAGAAATTTAATAAATGCTCAATAATGGACTTATATAACCTTTCTCTAGTCTCTAAACCTTATCAATTGTATTAGTTTGAAAGAAAAATAGCAAATTACATTCTGTGTTGACTATCATAAACTTAATAGTATTATCAAGAAAGATGCCTATTTTTTACTTTGCACTAATAAAATGTTTAATACTTTAAAAGAATCCAAGTGGTTTTCTACATTTGACCTTGCAAGTAGATAATGGCAGCTGCTATGCATTTTACAGATAGAGAAAAGACTGCTTTTGTAATTTAATATAGTATATATAAGTTTAATGTAATGCCCTTTGGACTATATAATGCATCTACAACCTTCCAATAATTAATAGATAAAGTATACCAAGACATTGTATAGAAATTTGTAATATTCTATCTTAATGATACTATAGTATACTCCAAAACCTTTGATGAACATTTAGAACATTTATGACAAACTTTATTAGAATCAAAAAAGCTAGTTTACAATTAAACTTAAAAAAATGCAATTTTTGAATGCAAAGTCTACTGTTCATAGAACATATAGTTACCTCTATTAGAATAGCACCTGATTCTCAGAAGATAAAAGCTGTTCAGAAGATCCAACTACCTAATAATGTAATTAAACTATATTTATTCTTAGAACTAGTAGATTACTACCAACAGTTCATTCATAACTTCTCTAAAGTAGTACAGCTTTTAAATTAGCTACTATATAAAGAAACTCCTTATATATAGAATGAACTACAACAGGAAGCTTTTAAAGAATTGAAACAGAAACTTAATACTGCTCCTATATTAAAGTATTCTGACTTTGATAGATTATTTATCTTAGTTACTAATGCCTCTTATAATGGATTCAGAGCTACTTTTAGTCAATTAGATAAAAACAGAAAAGAACACCTTATAGCCTATGCTAGTAAAAGCTTAACTAAAGAAAAGTTAATTATGATGCCACTAAACTTGAATGTGCTGCAGTTGTATAGGCCATAAACATTTTCATAAATATTTTAGAACTGCCAAATTCATCCTAATCACTGCCTACTTTGCTTTCAAGTAGTTACAATCTACTAAACCTAAAGAACACTTAAGAAGATAGATTCTAAAACTCCAGTTCTATAACTTTAAAATTATTCATAAACAAGAAAGAGTTTACTCCAATGTAGATGCCCTATCTTGACTACAGACACAGACCTCATACCAAAACTCTTCCTTATAAATTTGGACCTTTATTATAATTTATATAATTATATAGAATTAGACAAATTATCTAACATTCTATTACAAAAACAGACTAAACAAATACAACATTATACTAGATATTTTATTACTAAGAAAGGACTATTATACAAGAAAAACAAAAAAAACTCTTAGTACTCTCTTTATGTTATCCAATAGAATAAAGTAGAACCTGTTCTGTATATTATACATAAGCATCCTACTGCAGGACATTTAGAAACAGATGCTATGTACTATAAAATAGCTAAATAATATTATTGGAACCAAATGTATTGAGATGTACAAGAATATATTAGAACATGTAAAGAATGCCAAAAGAGACTAAAAGGTAAATAAACTGAATTCTTTTATCCTATTAAATAGGATGAACCTTCAAATGAATTGAAATTGACTTAGTAGGACCCCTACCAATTACCAAGCAAAATAATCAATATATTATTGTTGCTACTAACTATTTAACAAGATGGCCAGAAGCCTGTCTGTACCTAATGCTGAAGCAAATACCTTAGCTTAGTTTATTTTTAAAGAAATTATTTGTCAATATAGAACACCAAAGATTATTCTTTTTGATCAAAAAGAAATTTCATTAGTAAAACTGTTTGCATTCTATGTAAAAAGTTTCTTATTAAATATAGGTTTTCTTTATCATACCATCTATAGACAAATGGAATAGTTAAACATCTTAGTCGAACTTTATGTGAGTCAGTCACTAAAGTTAAAGGAGATAATGACTGAAGCTTACATATATCTGCTGTACTGCTTGCTTATCAAACAAAGAAGCATAATACAGCTAAATATACTCTTTTTCAGCTTGTATATGGATGATAAGCTTTTCTTTCAATTGAAGTTTTATTATTTATTAAATCTAATAAAGAAACAAAATATGATTTACAAGATACTATATTGCACCAAGCATTTGAGCTTATCAACAAGTTACCTGAATTGCAGAATGATGTAAGAAAAAAGACCAATGAATCACAACAGAAACAAAAGAATACTTTGATATCAAAATCTGTCATAAAACATTCAAAATAGATGACAAAGTATAGATAATTAGAAAGGACATAGAACATTCTTAATTAGCTAAATTTGAAAATAAAAGAACTGGACCCTTTATTATTCAAGAAAAATTGAACAATGGTGCCTATAAACTTTGTAACGAAAAAGTAAAAACATTTCAAAAGTACTATAACAGTGATTGTCTTGCTAAATATTATAAAAAACAAACATAAGAACCTTTTGTTCTTATCAAATAATTGGAATTTCTGGAAAAAATTTCTAAACCAGAGAAAAAGACAATAACATTAAATAAATTTTTTAATGTTACATTTTATTCAAAAATTGTGATACTTGAAAATTTATATAAACACCCTAAATTATACAAAGTTTTCTAAAAATGGAATCTTTAAAATTACAACCAGAAACAGTAATTGCTTTAAATAACTTTCTTCAAATCTGAAAACAGGACTCTGCATCTCAAAAGCACTTAGATATATTACTTCAAAATATTATTCTTTGGAATGATAAAGAACCAGAAAAATTTATCAACTTAAACTTTATAATAGAAGCTCCTGTAAAATTTAATATCAATGAATTTTTACAACTAGAAGAAATACAACCTTCTCTAATTGAAACCCTACTTAATAAAGTAATCAGTATCCCAAATCCAAGAATTAACAGATCTCCTTTAAAAAATCATTAATTCCAGAAAGCCAAATAATCCAATACCTAATTAGCTTTCAATTTAAGGACATCTATCACATTTTCTACCCTAATACATCAGACTTCACTTTTAGTTGAAATAATATACAAAGCTGAATTGACTAAATATAGACTAACTTATCTATTACTAATATTGACTATACAGAAACCCTCCTAATTGGTATAATTAAATCTGATCACCAAATTATAATTCTTGAAATTTCTATTATAATCAATAAACCCAAACCTCATAAACAACATAAATGTAAAGCCTTTCTTTGAAAAAACTGTACTAAAGAAAACCTTAAAAACTACAATAAACAAACTACTAAAAATCTTCAACAATTATCTTCAATAATATTCACAATCTCAAACCAAAACCAACTCAATACAACATGGAATAAAATTCATAAAGCATTAATTAAGAACTTTACTAAACATATTTCTTTTAAAAAAATCAAACCAATTAAAGAAATTTATGACTTCTCATCATCAAAACATTTACTACTTTATTTTTGTTATAAAGAAATCCAATTTCTTAAAAATTATATGAACTCAATTAACTTTAATACATTACTCACCAACTACAAGAGCAAATATCCAGACTGCATTTTCCAAACAACATCTTCTTCACTAATCCAAGTTAAAGAGGAATTTCAAACTATCAAAACTGCACTTAACCACTAATACTAACAATTAATCTATAATAAAATTAAAAAAAAAATAGAAGAACAAAACAAATTTTTCAAAGAAACATCTAAACTTTTTTATAAAAAAATGCTAGAAAAATATAATAATATTTATATAGATAGACTACTTCTTAACAATAACCTTTTTACAGAACATAATGAGATACTAAATGCAATTAAACTTCATTTTACTGAATACTTCAAAACCAAACCCCTTAAAACTATTCCATTAATATCTGATTTCTATTCTTTCTATGAACCACATCTTGAACTTGAAATCTATTACCAAAATCTACTTATGAAATTACTGAACAAAAATAACAAAACATTATTTCCAACTTACCTAATCAAAAAGCAACAGGTTCCTTAGAAACCTGATATGAACATAAAAAAATAAGCCAGCTCTAAAACACAAACCATTTTTTGGCTCTTCTTAAATAAATGTTTTTATTTTCAACAAATCTTCTCAGACTAGAAATCTTCTAATATCTTTCTAATCCCTAAAAAATCCAATTGGACTACACATTAAATCAAGTTCATTCAATTTTTATAATAGAACCTTTCAAAAAAACTTTTACCAAAATATTTACAAATTGACTAGATAACATCATCTCTCATAACAATCTTCTATCAAATTTAAACTTTGCAGCTTCAAAAAACTTTTCTATACATCTCCCTATACAAATTTTATACAATACAATTGAACATTATAAAACTACTAACAAAGAAGCCTGGATTCTTTTTCAAGATATGTCCAAGGTTTTTGATAAAATTAATATAACAAGACTTTAAGATACTTGTAAAATAATAAGAATTCCTTTAACAGGAGTTAACCTTATTACAGAACTACACTCTCACTGATTTGCTAGAGTAATTACTGCTCACAGTCTTATCTCACAAATACCAATTAACTCTGGAATTGAACAAGATGAAACATACTCATCTCTTCTATAGAAAATTTACTATTGATATGGGGTGTTAAGGTTGGGAACGGCACTACAGAGACAAGAAGGAATGCGACGAATTGTCGCTTCGAATTTGTCAATGTCACGTAACGTCGCTCAAGGCAGGTGAGGTGGATTCGATTTGGCACTGGTCTATGGCGGCCTTAAGAATGTTACCAGGGGAGTTTAAAGGAGTGTATTTTTATTTATTTATTTACTTTGACAGTTTAGTTAGTTTATTAATTAAAACTTTATTATTTTTATAGAGCGGGTTACAAGTTTTAGGTGATTCGGGTTACAAGAGGGCGGAACTCCTTCTACTATAGGGCAGAAAAGCACTTTTT
>CAJVQA010001005.1:0-28293 GCA_910591915.1 Cetraspora pellucida | reverse complement strand
TGCATGTAATTTTTATTTTGTAGTTTACAATTTTAGTATATCTTAGTATATAGTATATTAATATGTACAACTAAAATGACTAATAAAGATATAAGCCAGATTTCACTTTAATACTAAAAAAAAAAAATTAATCAATTAAAGAGGTGTGATGACCAATAAAGTAGTTAGGTTGTCAACTCCCAAGTGTCAAATTTAGAGTTTAAATTCTATAGATGATAAATTTTGAAAAATAGGTTTGTGTTATGATAACTGTTTCTGTCGATCAGTTAGATTAGTATATTTGTAACCTTTGTTGCACCATCTTGAATAAGAGTTCAGGGCATCTATGCAAAGTATAATGTTATACCTATATAAAGGAATATCAATAACTGGTGTTGTATAAGACTTTGATGTAAACTCATAATAAGATCATCAGAAACAAAAAGCAAAAGAATTGAAGAATTGAAAACTTATTTAAAAATCCTAAATAAAAAGATAGTATAAATTTTTAATGGTACTATCAAACCATTAGAAAGCTTCAAAAAAGAATTACTAGGATAACTAGGATGGATTAGATAACAACATATATAAAAAAACATATACCAATTAAGCTACCAGGTTCACTAAAAGAAATAAATCTTAGAATACTTTACTGGATCATCTGAATTAGTAATTTGTGAAGTCTTATAGGTCTTGCAGGTTCAGAAGTAGAAAGTGAAAATTAGGAAAGAAAGGTATTAGAGTTTTAGTGAACTTTACAAGAGTATAGCAATTTAATGATTAGCCTTAATTGCAAATGATAGTCTAGACCAGAGCAATACTAAGTCAGTTATAAGTATAGAATACAGAAGGCTCCAGTAGGCTTAGTATAAAGTTAAACATGACTTAGTAATCATGATATATTTGCAAAAATTCTGCAATTGATAAAATAAAGATAAATATAAAAGCTAGAGTGTTTAAATAAAGAACCTACATGCAGGTTCTAGATATGGCAACTAGTGTAGAACCTTCAGATGGACTACTTAAAATAGACAATAACTAAAGTTGTACAAATAGCTAGTTATACACTCTTTCTATGATTACCTCTGTAACTGTTGTATACAATAGTTATATGCTGACTGATTATTAATAAACTTTTGGGTCACAATTACTTATCTTAATATTAAAAAAAAAAAATTTAATTAATCAACATGGTCTTATCATTAATATTAAAAAAAAAAAATTAATCAATCAAAGAGAATAATAATCCTAGTATAGTGGTTAGGTTGTTATTCTTCAAGTGACAAGTCTAAGATTCAAATTCTATCTATAATAAAATTTGAAAATTAATCTTTATTACAGAAAAACTGTCTTTTATCGATTGATTGAATTTAGATATCTGTAATCTTAGATACAATCAATCAGGTTCTACTTATTATTAAAAGCTCAGAACATTTATATAAAGCATAATGTTATACAAATATAAAAAATATTAATAACTAATGTTGTATAAGACTTTAATACAAATCTATAATAAGATTACTAAATGCAAAAACCAAGAAACTAAGAAGACAAAATCCTACTTAGGAATTTCTAAGAAATAATACAAACCTTTGATGGTGCTGTTAAACTAATAAAAGCTCAGAAAATCCTAATAAGAAATAGATAAATATGCAGCAAATAGAAAAATGTATAAAGAAACATATAACCAACTAGGCTGTTAGAATTACTAGAGAAAAAGAATACCAAAAATATATTATATTAGGCTATCTGGATTGGAAATTTGGGAAGTTTGTCAGATTCTGAATTAAATAGTAAAGAAATAAAGAAAAAAATCAGAAAGATAAGTATCAAGATTTGAATAAACTTTATAAGAATAGAAATAATATAACATAGTAATTAAACAGATAACCTCTATGACTATAAGTACTATGTAACTACATTAGTAGAATAAATATGCAAAATATTATGAAAAATTTTGTATATCAAAAATCTTTCAAAATAATTGCAATTAATGTGAAATTATTTCAAAATAAAATAATTTCACAATATTGTAAAAGAAGCAAAATAAATTCAAAAAAATTTCAGTTATTTTACAAAATTTTAAAAAATAAAACTAAAAAAAATAAAAACATAATTTGAAAATAATTAGAAATATTTAGAACAATTCAAAATATTTTGAAAATATTAAAATAATTTTAAAATATTTTGAAATATTTAAAAAATTTTTGAAATATTAAAAAATTTTAAAATAATTTTAAAATATTTCAAAAATTATGAAATAATTTTTATTAATAAATTTATTTTATTTTATTTGAAATTTTGCTATTTATATATTTTAATATATTTAATTAATTTTTTTATTTGATTATTAATTAAGCAAATTTAATTATTTTTAATTCATATTAACTTTATTTTTTTTTTTTATAATTAAACTAGTTTTTTGAGAACTAGAACTTTTTTATTCAGTATAGTAGAACATAGTAGCTCACAGTCTAATTACCTCAAAGGAGCTACCTTATATTAGAGAATACATCTAGTCACATGTATACTTTTGGTGTCTAATTAAGTAGTCTATGTATATATAGGTTTTATACTAGCTGCCATACCTGCAATCCAACTACAGATATTGCTTATTTAAACTTTCTATACTGCAATCCTTACTGTATCACTAGAACATCTCTATTATATGATGTCAGTTGAGAAGTTCTAGATGCATACCCATACCCTTAGAATCCTGCATTATTTCATGCAGATTATTCTCAAGACATTGTTACTAAAGTTTTCTATATCCTAATTTATAGCTAAACCTAGTTTACAACCTTTGGAAGTTTATACAATCCCAGTATCCTTCTTTTACAATCTCACTGATATCTTGTCTACCCTTGCAAGTTCTTCTATACTACCAATCCAGTTAGTTTTGCATGATGTAACTTCATACTTAGATCAACTAGTAACCAGATTGGTAAACCTTCTACCTAGAAGTTTTTGACTGTACAGGTTATCTGTTTCAGGTTTTCTTCTTCAGATCAAGATCTTTATAGGTGATATTGTCAAAAGTTATACTATCTCTCTACTTAGAATTTCTAAGCAGGCTTCTACTTTAAATATATACTTTTCAGATTTATTCATATAATATTGCATACTTCCAAAGTTAGTCTTGGTATAAACAAAATTATAGGATCTACAAACTTCAGATCACAGATAAGTTTGCTAAAATAGAACTATTTTTTTAAAATTTGTTACCAATTAGAATTAAACATTAGACCTACTGCTTGAAAGATGACAACCCAACCACTACACTAAGATTATATTAATTTTATTTAATTGATTATATATCAAATATTAATAAAAAATAACAAACATTAGCAAAAGTATAGATGTGAAATATTTCAAAAGATTTTGCATAGTATAAAAATTTCAAAATAATGCAAAAAAAAATTCAAAATAATGTAAAACAATTTTCAAAATTTTTATAAAATGCAAAATATTTCAAAATATTATAAAATAAATTTTAAAATTATTGCATTATGAAAAAATTTCACAATATTGTAAAAAAATTTTAAAATTATTGCACAATGCAAAATATTTTAAAATATAGCAAAAAAATTTATCTAAATATATAGAGAACAAAATATTATAAAATAAATTTAGAAATTATTTAAAGAATGCAAAATATTTCAAAATATTTTGAAATAATTTAAAATATTTCAAAGTTTATTAAAATTAAAAATTAATAATAGAATTATATTTAATTATAATATAGTAAATTAATTTTAAATAAAATTTTGACTAATAGCAGAAAGTTTATTAATCTAAATTATTTAATAAATTAAATCTCTAAGTATATAATAACATAGTATATTTATTTTAAATTATCTTTATTATTATCATATTCATATGCAAAAATATTATAAAATGTTAAAAAAATTTAAAAAATTTTTAAAAATTGTAATTATGAAATAATTGAAAATAAAGAATAAGGGAAAATAAATCAAAAATTGAGAAGCTTTCAAGATATTTGCATACTTGTAAAAATTTTTAAATAAAATCAAACTTCTATAACATACAAAAGCTCTATATTAAAGTTTATCTAGCTTGTAAAAAATGTATTCAAATTTGATGAAATAACAACTAAAATTTCTAGATTATCTTGATAAATTTTTAATATATTCACATACTTTTAAAAAATTTTCTATATCTAAAGTTAATGATTATTCAAATGATTCGAAATATTGTGAAATATTGTAAATTAATTTAAAGTTTTGAAAAATATTACTAAATTCTATATTTGAATCTTTTGCATTGTTTGCTACTTATTAATTTAATAAAATACTATTATTAAACAATAAATTAGCTATAATTATTTATTATATTATAATTTTTTTATTATAAATTAAATATTTGTATTAAATAATTAATTGTATAAAAACATATATTAAAAATTAAAGCTATATTTAAAAATAATAAATAATACAAATATGCATATAATCAAAATTTTTTTCTAAATATAATTAATTGTTTATAAGTGAATTAAATTATTTTAAAATAATTTAAAGCACTAAAAATAGTAAATGCTTTAAAGTAATATGTTAATATTTGAATTATAATAAAATGATTCAAAATAATTAGAAGTTAAAAATTTTGAGTACATTAAAAGAATTTAAAAAAATATGAAAATATTCAATTATATTAGAATTATTTTTAAAAACTACAAAAAAGTATTTAAATTATTAATAATTATTGAAATATATTAAACTTGTTTCATAATAATTAAATTGTGATAGGGGTGTAGCGACCTAGTGAAATGGTCAGGTTGTCAACCCCCAAGTGGCAGATCCAAAGTTCAAATCCCAGTATCGATAGGAAATTTGAAAATCCTCTCTGTATTACAATTAACTGTCTCTTACAATTGATTGAGATAAGACACCTGTAATCTATATTGCACCAGCATAACTGGTAGATCACATAGAATTTGTGTAACAGTCATATGATATTGTTCTTTGGAACAAGGTCTGAGGTTACATGAAGAAATGCAAACCAGTACCAGGCGGTGCAAACCTACAATAAGTCCTCATGGCTATGTAAATCATAAGAACCAATAGAAGAAAAATGAAAGCCCACTTGGAAGACCTGAGTAGAGAGATAATCTAAGCTTTCGATGATGCTACTGTAAAGACTAGACTTATGAAACAGAGCTAGAACTTGTAAAACCAGGCAAACATGCTGGTCCTTAGAGAGGGACCAGATGAACCAACCAGGCCATCGGAATTTTTGAGTTTCAGAGAAAAAGGATACATGCTGGCAAATATGTAAACCAGAGGTGTATGGTTTTGACCTACCTTTCTGGGCTATCTGGAATAGCAGCTTGGTGGAACTTGAATTGAATACCAAAGTAGTAAGGATATGTTGTAAAGTTAGTATCGGGGTTGGGATAAACTCTACAAGAACATAATGGTTTAATGATACGTCCTGATCATTAGTGTTGGTCTCAGCTATAGCAATACTGAGTTAGCTGTAAGAATGGAATACAGAAGATTTTGGAAGGTTTAGTACAAAGTTAAAGGTTCCAAAGAACTGCTTTAAAGACTTAGTAGCCATGGTATATTTTCACTAGCATCGGCCAGGGTCATTAGTAGGCAGAGGTAGGTGGGTGGATATGGAAACAGAATGGTTAAATAGGGAACTTACAAGTGGGTTCCAAGTATGGCAGCTAGTGTAGAACCTTCGGATGGACTACTTAAATTAGACAATGACTAAAGTTGTACAAGTGGCTAGTTGTATACTCTCTTCATGGTTGCTTCCTATGGTTGTAAAGCAATCATTAGCCAAATATACTATCAATAAAATCCTAGGTTGCAAGTACTCATCTTAATATTTAAAAAAAATAAAAAATAAAAATAATTAAATTATGTAAAATATAAATAAATAGAAAATTTCTATTGTAATTTCATACTGACTTTACAAAATATTTCTTTACTACTAAAATTTAATACTTACAAAAAATTACAAATTTTTACTATATATTAAAATATTCTACTATATTTCACAAACTTTAGCATATTTCTATATATTAATTACTTTATTTTTCTATATTTTATATATTTTTTATTATCTATATTCATACTTTTTTTAAATTTTTATTTTTTTTTCTTTTTATTTTTTTATTATTTTTCTATATATTTTCATAAAATTTTTATTTTTATTTTTTTATATTTTTATTACACTTTAAAACTATTTAAATAATTTTAAAATATTTTGCAAATTATTAAAATACTAAGAATTACCAAAAAATAATTGAAATCTAAACAAATTTTTGCTTGATTGATTATAGGCTTGTCATTGCAAATTACTAAAAAGAGAAAAGAAATATCTTCAGTAAAGAGTAAAGTTTTTTATTAGTTCAAAAGAAAGCTGAAACTTTTAAAAATATAAAAGTAGCTAGTTCTGCTAAAAAATCTTCTAAAAGAGTTGAAAAAATTGTGTATCTATTCAAAAGTTATAAAATTACTGTGAATATATTTTTTATATTAAATTTATATAAATAACTTCAATGTTTTTATTTATTCTTTTATATAATTTAGAAAATCTTCTTTTAAAAATTTTTAAAAAGCTTATCTAATTATCTAAAAAAGTTAATAGAATTGAAAAACATTTAAATAACTTAGATAATAAAATCAATAAATCATATAATTTTTAGCTAAAAATGATTTTATTTTATTTTATTTTATTTTTTATTCTTTAACAGTCTTGTTGGAGCTCAAATACAAAATTTTACTATTTGAAACATTGACTATTTCTAGTAATCTACATTTTGAAATTGCAAGCCTAACATCATCCAAATACAGAAACTGTATTCAAATGTAACTTGTTACACCAGTTTATGCCTAAACTAGAAGACCTTGTCAGCTCTGTCAAGAACCAAACCAGAATAAATTTGTTTTATTCTGTACTAGTTCATTCACCTCTTTATTAAATAGCTAAATATATTCTGCTTCTCTCTCTTTATCTTTATCAGTTTTCGGTTTACTTGTTATATTTCTCTTGTCATCTCTTCTATTTTGAATTCTCTTTGAACTATATCTTTCATCTTCATCTCTCTTTATTCTGCATCACTTTATCTTAGAGGTTATTCCATTCTCATCTTTCCATTTGGCTACTGTTTTGCATCTTCTCCATCATACTTCTTCTCTAAACATTTCTTCAACAATTTTAATATATAGTTTCATAGAATGTTTTGTACCTCTTTGTGATACTTGCTTCACATATAATTTCTTAAACATACTTTTCATTGCTAAGCCATATGTACATGACTTACAGTGCTTAACCTTATCTGCCACAGTTCTTTTAACAAGTATTTTGTTTAATTTGAGTTTCGTAATCTTGCTTTTATCTACTTTATCAAGCTTTTTTTATATCAACTAGCATGTCAACTCTTCAATATTATTCCAATACTCACTGTACTCTTCATATTTAAGTAAATGTATTGATGTCTCTTGTTCCTTATAACATTCTTTACATTCATCTAACTCATATATTTCTGGTATTCTTTTCTTTAGTATCTCAAAAACTGGTAAACTATTGCTTATACACTTGATTCTAAATACTATCTTCTTACTTGCCTTTAGTAATTTACATTTGACTTCTGTTAAACTTCTGTTTTTTTTTCACAATGCTTTTTAATCTCTTTAAACTTCAGCATTTGGTTCAAGTTCTCTAACTGCCTTTAAGCAATATCATTTAGCACTATTCATTATGTTCGTTAATGTCTTCACAAACTTTCTGATAGGTATTTCTACTACTGAATCTTTCCAATACAGTATACATGGAAATTAGCAGTTTCTTTCAAGTTTCAGGTCTGAGCATTTACCTAACTATATGCCTTCTTTCACAAGTTTGTTAGCTCTTTTATTCTATACTACTCCACTATATGCTTTAACCTTGACTAGCACTAATTCGATATTTTTTGATCTGCATATATCTTTGATCTTTATTACTAATCTGAAGTTTTTGGTTTTGCTTCATGCTCTAATATTAAACATAGGCTTCTCTCTTTTCAGGCTTGCAATTGCCACTGAACTATCTAATTTAATTACTACTCTACTGTTATTAGCTATAACTAAAACTATTATCAATACTGCTGCTAACTCTGTCTTTGTTGATGATGTCTATTTCTCTAATCTAATTTTATCTTTCATTATAACTTCTTTTTCATCTTCACTAACTTGCATCCAACTTATCCTCATTTTACATTTCTTTTCTTTTTTTACTAATGACACATTTGTATAAAACTTGTATTCTATATGCTCATCTATAATGTTCTTTTCTAACTGCTTTAGTAGTATACTCTCTAAACTGCTATTTAGGCTTTACATTTTCAATAAACTAATTTCATAACTATATATCATTATTTCTCTACTTATGGCTTTTTCATTACTTATATTATTTTTTTCTATCTGACACTTATTGTACCCTTTTAGTTCTTCAAGCAAGACTGGTACCTTTTGCTTATACCTTTGTCTTACTTCTAGTAATACTTCTACTATTGCACTCTTCTTAACCCAACATTGACACCTACTTGTACTTCTACTGTTACTAAAATTACATTTATTATATTTTACAAGTACTGAGTAACTTTCTCCTTCAACTTGTGATATGCTCCAATGATTTATCAGTATATTTTTCTTTTTCTTTTTGACTACTTTGCCTACTATTAGTTTAGTATTCTTTTTGTTTACTAACACCTATTCTCATTTTTTTTTGTTTTGTAATAACTTCTTGACCTCAATTTTCATTGCTATGATGTTCGTTTCTTGCGTTTAGAACTTAGAACAGACCATTCTATTTACTTAGTTTTTTACTATCTTTTGTTCAATTTAGGCAAACCATTTTGCTTTTTGTTTTTTTTGTATATTTGTATGTAATGCTCTAAATTTCTTCTATGTGATCATTCTTTTACCTTTTTGATCTATTAACTGCTACACAAAAAACAATCTACTCTGCATTAGCTTTTTACAAGTCATTTTAAATATCTTGTTCTTTAATAAGCTTTGTACAATTTTATCTGTACCAAAAACTTGCCAAAAGACTCCTTTTGCCTTTATCTTTAAATCTATTTTACTTGTTCATAGCAATATCAAGCATGCAAGATTTCTTTTTTATATCTTTTTTAGATTATTTGTATATGTTGTATTTATCTTTTTTAATATCAGTTCTGCTAGAGCATAACCTTGTTTTACATGTATTCTTGTTATCTTACTAACTTGATCTGGCTCATTTAGTCTTCTTTGTAAAGAAATCTGCTAACTATTAAATACTTTCTAACTCAGTACTCTACATCTTCCTAAACCTTAATGTGCAATTATGTTATTTCTTACAGTTGCTGGCAGACCTAGTTTGTTTTTAATTAATCTAATTACTAACTGATATAAGTGATTTATGCACTCTTTGGACACTTTTGTTGTTTGCAGTATGTACACCAATTTTGGTATTATGTATATATTGTTAATATATATTAGCTGACTAATAGTTAATTTCTTTGACTATAAGCTTCTCATAAATTGCTGCATAATATTTTTCACCTTTTTTTTAACTAATCTTTCATTCATTTCTATACTCAACCATACTCCTAACATTCTTGTTATTATATGCTTTCCTTTAGCCTGTACTTGATCTAAACCTATTACTACTCATCTTTTTTTACTTCTTATACTTGGATTAATTGCCAACAACTTTAACTTAGCACTATTGATCTAGATATCATTGAACTTGAAAAATCTTTGTGAAATTTGCACAATTGCTTGTATCTTCTCTTTGCTTTTTGCTATTCAGGTTGTGTTATCAGCATAGGCTATTGTTGCTTGCTTTGTTCTTCTTTCTTTGACTTTATTCATTTATAGATCTAGTACTTCATATGCTTCAATTTCATATCCTACACTTATTTTATTTTGAACTCTTCTTAAAAGTGGATCATAAAATATTTACCAAACCAATAAAGAAATTGTTTCTCCTTGCTCAATTTCATCACCTGCAACAAATGCTACTATAGTTCTAAATTCTGTTATAATACTAACTTCCTTTTTATTATACAGCTCTATTATGAATTTCACTATTTCTTCTGACAGCTTAATTCTTTGTAATGCCAAACAAAGTGACCTTATTGACACTGAATCAAATGTCTTCTTCATGTCTTGCATTAACAACTATAGCTCTTTACCACTTTCTTTAGCATTTTTTTTTAACATTTCCACTATATGGATTGCTTCTTCTGTTGAGTTTCCTGGTAAGTCTACATAATTTGAACCTCTAAGAATTTCTTTCTTTACTATTATTCTAGGCATTCTTTTTACTAACACTTTTGTTAAGCACTTCCTAAATGTCTCTAGAAGTGCAATTGGCCTAACATTACAGAGATTATAGTTTTAGTTCTCACCTTTTGGTATTGAATATACTTGTACCAACTTCTACTTATATGGTATCTTTCAAAGCTTAAAACACATATCTGCAAATTCTCTAAAAATTTCTTGTGTTGTTCTATTTGCACCTTTAATCAACCTATATTCAATATTTGAAAGACCAGAGGCAGTTTTATTCTTTGTTTCTCCAATCACCTCTAGTTATTTATTAATTGATATTTCTGCCCTTAAGCTTTCATACTACTCTTCTTTAACTTCTATAAGTAGTTCATAAAACTCTTCTATTACTTTTCTATCATCCACTACATTTCTTTGTTTAAATTATAAACTAAAATGTTCTTTTGTTTGCTCTAATACTGTACTTGGTTCATTATATAGGATGTGCTTTCCTTCTTTATATTCCGACACCAAGTCAATTCTGATTTTGTTATCCCTTAGATTGTAACACAGGCAAATTTGCCTGCATTAATTTTTTAAAATTAATTTTTATAATAAAATTTTAACAACTAGATAACAGTCTTATAAGACTGTTATCCAGTTGCATTATAATGTTATCTAGTTAGGACAATATAGTCTAGAATTTTATATTGTTATCTAGTTAGGATGATATAGTCTAGAATTTTATAAAAGATTATGTTCTTCCCAACTAGATTATTATCTGTGAAACCATTTTTAGGTATGTGGCCGGTTATATAGTTTCTCTTTTCCAAGTTGCCTGACTAATTAGAAAAGAAGATGCATGATTCTATCTTTCTTGGTCTGTTTGGAGACAATCTTAGATGCCGTCTTGGCCAGATTCTATATTGAGATGCTTATCTTTTTGCGCCTATTCGGTTGTCTGTCAAAATATTAAAATGTGGTAAAAAAATATTGTGTCAGGTAGTGCAGTAAATCTGTGTTTAAATTTGCCTGGCACTATAGCATAATTCTGGCTGATCTTTAGAACATGTATTTTGAGGATCCAATTCGGCACTATAGTAGTGACCTGATAGTGTCTAGAACTATCATGATACTAGTGGCAGACTAGTAGAGAACCAGAAAGGCTCTATTAGTTCGCCAGTTTTAGATCACTTCTTGGTTGCCAAGTTATTGTACCCAAAGATCAGGCTGAAATTATGGGCCAAATTATTGTTAATTTACTGCACCTTCAGTTCCTGGCACCTTTTTTTGGTTAGTCAATTAGAGGTATAATGCAACAATACTAGCTGTTCCTATGTGTTCCTATAAGAAAAAATTTATAAGGATGTCTTTAGGGACAACCTCAATATTGATTTTGAGATTCCTAATTTGATTTAATCTATTCTTTATTACTTGTCCCTATGTCTCTATGAGTCCCTATTAAATATAAAAGTTCTAGAAAAAAAATTTGATTTTTATGGTATGTTACCTTTGATAACTGTATATGCTTATAAATATGTTTGATATATAGTTAATGTATGCTATAAAAAAAAAAAAAAGTAAAGAAGTTCGAATTTTCACAGGGACTTATAGGGTCATAGGGACAGTAATAAAGATGGCTTTTCAGAGTTTTAAAAATATCAGTTTGTTAAGTTTTTTTGCTGTCCCTATAAATTTTTTATGAGATATGGAAAATAGTTTTTATAGAGACAAATTTTTTTAATGAGTTGGTGCACTTACTTTAGCTAAAGCATGAACTCTCCAGTTTCTAGGGCCAATTTCCCACATCAGGTATTTTTATTTTATCAAGAGCCTGCTTCATTGCCTCTGGAGTCTGCTAGGTCTGAAACATCTTATCTAATTTCTTCTAGTGATAATATGTATTCGAATAGCACTTATTTACATGCATATTACATAATCTATATATAGAAGCCATTGGCCTCTCACATTGTTTGCAAGGAATTTGCTGACGTCTTTTTCAGTGAATTTTGCACCTCTCTTGTCATTTATATACCTGCCCACAAACCTTTTCTTCATTAGAACAATACTGGCAAATGTATTTACCAACTATTGAATATTATCTCTGATTAATTTTTGGTGTTTATAATAATTATTTTTTATTTTAAACTTTTTTGTTAGGGTATATATACTGTTTCAGTATATATATAGTTATTATATCTAAAAAATGACTCAATCTGAGCTTTTAGAGAATTTGGATAGCCCTGTTCCATACTATTGTGGGTTAAAAGCTTCTGATATAGGTGCATGCTTATATAAAATTTGTGATGATAGTGTTAGACCAAGGCATTTTCTAGGCGCAGACAATGTGAATGAAATAGAAGCCATACTCTCAGATTGTGAAAGCCATTCCTTACATGAATTCATTGATAGGGATGAGCCACTTCATCCTATTATCGATTTTGATTTGCTCCAAGAGATATATGATACCATTGAACCTAAACTTACAAGAAAAGAGATATAAAATTTACTTATCCATACTTTTGCAAAAGTGTATAAAGATATTTCCTCTAACTGGGATCATAAAACTATAATCATTGCCAGTAGTAGTAATGCAAAAAAAATGTCGTACCATATCTCAACTTTTGGTATGAAACTTAAAAATATTGCTCAAGTTGCAGTATTCACTGAACTTATTTATAAAAAACTCCTAGCAAGTTTACAGAAGAAAAGTATTATTGACAATATTGCAAATAAAAGTTCCTTTTCCTTGCAAATGCTTGAATCACCCAAATATAATGAAAAAACAAAGGAACATGTTCGTGAAAAAAAAGCAATAAATCCCAAAAATAGAACTGTCTTTGATTTCATGATTTGTCCTCCTAATGATGAATCAGAAGTCATAAAAAGCTCTTTATTAGACATTGCAGAGCCAGAAGTCAAAAGGAGTAATGGTACAAATAGCAAAACTACTTAGGAAGAATTCGATTTTGTGGAATCATTACTCAAAGAAAATTGTATCAAAGGGTATACTCTTTCATTCTCTTCAGATAACATTCCAGACTTGTTCTTATTAACTCACAACTCTCTATCACACTGTCCATTTTGTGATTGGAAGCATACAAATGAAAATGCATATATCATATGAAATAAAAAATCATATAGATTTTATTGTCATTGTGCTAATCAGGATCAGAAACCTGGAGCGAGAAATCCCTCATTAAAGCTTATTATTAGCGAAACTGCCTTGGACCAAAAACATAAGCTTCCAAGTTCTACAAAACTAGACCGATCCAGAATTTCAGATCCTAACGATCACTTCATATGGAGGGATCTAATTGATATATGTGTATCTGGACAGAAATTTTCTCGCAATGAAATTTATAATGCAATTCAGGCAACAATTGCTTGTATTCAAACAACATCAAGGTTATGAGTGCTTAAAACAGAAGATACAAATAGTGGACTATATTTTGATATGGTGCCAAAACTAGATCTTGCCAAATATGAAGTTAACTTAGTTGAGCTAGGTAAGGAGGCGGTGAAGTTAATTAATTTAATAGATCAGGTGGTTACTAAAAGTCTAATCCTTTACTGCAATATTAATTTTCTACCATATTCACTAAATACTCCAGCTCTTAATACGAAGTTCTTTAACCTTTTCCTAGGATTTTTGGCTAAGCCAGTAATGGGAATTAACAAAGAAATTATTGATCTAATTTTTTGGCACGTATTGAATATAATTTGTAATAAAAATGAAGAGCTTAATGAGTATATCTGGAACTAATGGACATATTTGGTGCAAAGGCCTGAAAATAAGCCCCGAACAATCTTAGTACTAAAATCTACATTGCAACAATGTGGAAAAAATATTATTACTGACTTTATTGATGATAAAGTCTTGGGATCACACCTCTATTTCACAATGTCAGATTTAGAAAAAATTCTTGGGTGTTTTAATAATGCTATTCAAGCTTGAAAGCTTATTGTTATGAATGAAACTAGGATGTCTAGTGGGAAATAGCATAGATTTAATAAACATCTCAAATCACTTATAACAGAACGAATGGTAGCTATAGAGTGCAAAGGTCTTGAAACTATACGAATAAATGATTATGCTGGGTATATGATTACAAGTAATTAGGATGCTTCACTTAAAATAGATATAGGTGATTGTCATATAGTCTGTTTTGATGTTTCTGCATGCTGTAAAGGTAATATATCATATTTTGACTGGCTAGGGGAAATTCTAGACCATCCTAATGCATCAGGAGTAGTCATATCATACCTTCTTAGCTGTGATTTATCAAATTGGAGTCTGGGAAAAATTCCTACAACTAAAATGAAGATAGAAACAATGTGAGAGCAACTTCCTAATCTCATTTGATTTATAATTGATTATATTGCATCTTGGCCTGAAAATCATATTAGCAGGTTTAGTTATGAAAAAGTATATCAGGATTATCTTAAATGGTGCAGTTGTAATGAAGAAAAGCTATTAACTAGTAAGGTTGCTGGAAAGAAGTTTTCACAAATTGGCATTGATCGGGCATGTTTACAAGATAATAGAGTAAGAGTATATCAGTATATTCTTGACCACCCCAAAATCGTAACTAAGTTTCGTGAATCTAGCCTAAACGATATCGAAGAATTTTCTAATACACCTCAATCTGACTTATCTAAAAATAAGACTACAAACATGCTTATATTTAATGTGCCAGAATTTATTCCTTCAAAAATAATCACATCTCAGGCAGAAAAGAATCTCTCTCCTAGTGATAAGAAAGAAGATAAACAGAAAAATCTAACCCAAGCTCTATTCGACTATATGAAAGAAGAAGCCGAAGCACCAGTTGCTTCAACATCTGGGACTTCCAAAACTTCTAAGATGTCTAACCTACCTGAGCCAAAAATTATTGAGCAGTCTCAAAAGGACCAGACTAGCAAGCTTCCCGAATCTATTAAGCTTATAAGTGGAGTAGCGCCCCTGATATGCCTTCTAAAGAAACTGATTCTTCTAAGCCTATTAATGAAATACCATCTACCATACTTATGAGCAGGGCTCAGCATGAAGAGCACCTTAGAAAAAGGGCAATCGAACTTGGTGAAGATCCTGATATATTTATAACTATTACAGAAAAGAACAGGCTCGATTCTACTGCATTTCATTATAAAATGAAAATGAATGCATGAATGTGTGATTATGCAAAAGAGGCGGAAGAAGACCCTAAAGAATATATGAACATGTCAGTGCAAGAGAGATTAATAGAAGAAGAAATAATTCATCGTGATCTTGAGAATAAAGAAATCACATCCTCATGGCTCAATACTGATGAAGAATAGAAAAAAACAATAAGCATACTTCAAGAAAATGATATGCTTTAATAAAGAGCAAATATGAAGCTGGTTTATAAGTGAGGTGTTTGAATCCCAAACTATTAATTATTTTTTTCAAATTTAACAATAACTAGTTTAATATAACTAAATAATACTTACTACTAACATGGCTACTAAAACAGCTTCCCCAAAGACCCAAAAACCTAAAGTTAATAACTTTGTATTGGTCTTAGAGCAGTTTCTAGAAAAGCATAATCTGACGGCTGACTCTATCTCAGAACAATTAAACAAACATGCTCCCAAACTCGATGTATTACTTCCTGATTGAATGTCTCACAGGTGTGTTAAAGTCACTCTTGCCAGAGGTACTAATAACAGATGCTCATTTAGTGAAGAGCAGATAGAGGCTCTCTTACCAGATAAGAGAAAAGGAAAACTTACCATAGAGGAAAGGGCAAAATATTGTGCTAAAATCAGTGATGCTATGGACATTTTCACCTATCATTTAGATTTAGACCCAAAAAATGATTATGAAAATAAAATAGTCGCTAGTAGTTCATGCTAGTCGCAATTTCATATGAAATTAGCAGAAGGCGAGATAAGTCCTGAAATTATTAATACCTATGCCAAAGATCTAAAACTTATTCAAGAATCTAATAAAATTCAGAAAAAACAAACTAAAAAATGAATAGCTAATCCAGATAGAATTCCAATATACTTCTCATTAGCAAGAGTGCTTAAAAGGATTTAGAATATAGATGTTTCTAAAATTCCATCTAAAGAAGATCTTGCGGATGTAATTGTGATGTTGAGTATGAGACCTGCAAAAGTAAGATCTCCTCAAATTTTTCACTATGAATCAGATCCTTTGAATGCTCCAGTATGGTATAAAGAAGGTTATTCTTGGTGCTGTATAGGCTATTTAAAAAGTAGAGGAGAGAAAAAAAAAAATCCCAAGCCCTGACCATTTTTTTTCATAGAAAAAAGCCTGAAATGCATCAGAGAATTACTCACCTGGATCCAAAATGCAATCAAAACAAAAAAGTTGCATGATCCTGTCTTTACAGAAAATGAAACATGTAATGCCTGACCATTTAATGAATTCTTAAAACAAGAACCTTATAGAACTATACCTAAAAAATTAAGAGATTATGGAAGTAAACATGCTTCCAGAATTCATGATAATAAGAAACCAACTCCCCAACATCTTAAACTGCTTTCAAAAATTGCAATGAGGCAAGAATCAGACCACCTTGATGCAGGTGATAATTACGCTATAGGCAATACAGAATCAGAAGAGTCTGACTCTGAACCAAAGACAAGTGACAGTTTAAAACCTTAAATACAGGCTTCTTTGTCATCTCAAACAATAAAAATGGATTCAATGTTAGCTGAAATTGATGCAATGTTAGCTGAAATTCAGAAATAAATACCAGAAGAAGGGTCAGGTAGTAAGTACTTATTTAGAGAATTTTTGTTGGGCCCTTATGAACATGAGACTTAAATTGTCTACTGTTTTCCTAATTCTATTTTACTTTTTTCTCGCAAGCTTGAAAAAAAGATATATGGTTAACTGTTTCAAAAACTAGAAATCTGTTAACTAACTATATTTGGCTTCGAGCAAGAATTGCAAGAAGGCAGGATCACAATTGAGAAATATATTTTTATATTAATATTTTTTTTCTTATAAATTGGCGGTGTCGAAGTAAAATAAAAATTCCACCTTCTTATGATTAAATCACTCGAAGCCAGATATATCAGTAATCTGGATATATCAGTAACCCAGATCTTTTTTTTTGCAAGCTCAAAAAAAGATATTATTTAGCTTTTTTTGTTCTGCAGATGAGGTCATGTGATTTAACTGTGTCCTGTGTTATGTAGCAGGTATTTTTGCAAATCTATAGGGAATAGATCAATGAATAATTAATCTGCCAACTAATTTCTGGAACGTTCTGGCATAGTACACATATTATGAATCTTTAAATTAGTATTACGCAAGTCAATCTGATGTCTCTGATGTTAGAATAGGATGAGAATGGAAATTACACTAGCGATTTACAGATCTGATCCTACGAAATATAATGGGCACTATAGCATCATCCATTCTATATAATAAAATTCCATTACAGATTATTGGTAGATTTGTATAAGGTATGAATTGGAGTTTAAAATGACAAAAAAACACATGCGATCTTCCAGATCTTGTATGATCTTAGCAATAAATAGTATATTTCTTGGTGATAACTTCAACTTTATTATTGCATATTAATTTGATATAAAACCCTAACTGGTAATCATTGGATTTTCTTTAAAGCACTATTGTTAAATGCACTCAAATTCGATGAACAAATCACCAAATCTGAAATTAGTATCTAATTTTTTTAGTCGTAGAGGATATACTATAAAACAAGCTAAGTATAATAAAAGTTTGTTGTAAGAAACTTATCTGTACTTGCTTCACTGATATTATCATGTCTCTTGTTAATCTCCAAAACTTCACTCTTAATATTTTAAAAGAAATGAAACATGATGCGATACAAAATATCGAAGTTACAGAATTACTACCATGTAAAATATGTAATAAAAAAATTTTAACGATTAACTTTGAATCACTTACAATATTTCCATGCGGTCATGCGTATTATAAGAAATGTATTGAAAAAAATTTTTTGCTTACAGAAGAGAACAAATGCCCTATTCCTGATTGCGACAAAATTGTTGATCCAGTAATATCTAAACGAAGGTTTTCTGAATCATCTTAGTTTAGTGAAACTTTGGCTATTGCAGATATGTTAGGCAATAATCTTGAGTTAAATTCACCAATAAATGTATCACCATTATTGGAAAATAAAATACAAAAAAATGTGTTGGTGAATCTACTGACAAATCATTCAGTAAGAAAGCAAAGAAGCAAGTTTCAAAGAAAGATTCTTCTATATTAAAAAAACTTATTGAGGAATTGACATCAATGGTACCTGAAAATTCTAAGTAATAGAAGTCAATGAAAATACAAATAATTTTTTATATCATTATAACAAAATTTCACAAACTGAATCTAAAAATGAAATAGCAAATAAAAATGTAATTGAATGTTACTTTAACTTTGGTGTAGTTTTAAAAAAATGATTTGATCATTAGGAAAATATGAATTATGGAGAATGCGCATGTTTAGCCTTGGTTAATGATGAAATCCGAAAACAACTTCCCAATAATATCACCAATGACACATTGAAAAAAAGAAAGAAAAGATCAGGAAAAATATATGATTTATTTGTTAGTATTGGTAAAGAGAAAATAAGTGGTATTAGATTATTTACGGCATCAAACATTTCAAATCTGAATCAAAAAAATATTGATTATATAATCATTGAAGTTTTAAAAAAAGAAGGTAAAGTTTGATCACTACTGCACCACATTACTGCGCCAGTAACATGAATGTCATGTCTGAATTTATAAAAATCATGTATGATATTAACTATTGGATTCCACTTTAATTAATAAAACACTTTATAAAAGTTTTGCTGGTAATTTTTAACCAATGTATTAATTACTTATTACTGTGCAAAGTGAACTGATCCCACATCAGGCCTAGTGACATGTGTTAGAATTATTTCGCATATAAATTTATCATTTTACAAGGATTATCGTTATGTATAACTTATTTGTGAGACAGGGCACAATCTCAAAGTGCTATTTTTCATTTCGACTGGAGCACCTCAGCTAAAATTAGTACACTAACCAAAGTCGGTTAATTAACTCATGCCACATCTATTGTGGAGAATTCACTCTGGATCACAAAGTGCCACACATTACGGGTTTGTATAATAAAAAATTTTAGCCACGTATAGATTTTTTTTCTGTTAATATATAACGATGAAAGAAAAACAAATTTACTTTGACAAGTGGCATATCTATAGAGGGTGGAAGCACAGGTGTAAGGTTTGTAACGAATGCAATCATCATTCATACCTATATTGCAAAACCTGCAAAAAAGTAGTGGATAGAATATATAAGCGATGTGAATGTGAAAATTTTTTAAGGAAAGAAATGATAAGTGAAAGCTTTACTATTTCATAATACAGTAACTCATCTATTGTATCCTTGAATCATTAAATAAAAATAAATTTCCGTCACGAACTTACATGACGATCAATGCTGAAGATACCTTACTGTGACATCAATGTCACACCTCTTCAGGAATAGTTTTTTAATTTTGAATGACAATAAACAAATCCCATAACATAAATATTTTAAATAAATCATGGTCCTGGTCCCGCACGCAGAATTTTTTTATTCAAATTCTGGAAAAATACAATATCGGTATTGTTATTTATCATACGACTATTTCTTACTAAAAAAATTTTCGTCCTATCCAAAAACTAAATTCGTGAATATGTTTACTTCTACCAAAAAATAATTTCACTTCCTGCAATCGATGAAGTTAAAAGTTATAAGAAAACGGAGGATTTTATACGTTTTTTACGCAATCAAGACTTAGAACTTGACAATAATGATTTCAAAATTTTAGAAAAACAAAAAATTACAGGTTGGTGTTTTCTTATGTTAAATGTGGATAAACTAATACAAGATGGTTTACAACGAGAACCAGCCGAAGAAATTGCAGAGTTTATTAATAAAATTAAGGGCGAAGAACAGGGTAAGTAGTACCATGACTGCATTCGAATATTCCAAACCTATACTGCTTTCTCCACAATAATTTCATTTATTAACTTGTGCCTCATACGTTTATTCCTATAATATAGAACAAAAGCTCCAAGGTTTGTTAATTTATATAGCCATACTCATTAAAGGCGTTTGCTGAAAAAATATAGGAATGACTAAAAATACTTTTATTTATTTTTTTCATTTGTATTATTCCCACAGCTGGATCTGGTGTGGTCGAATTTTGGAAAAAACTTCTTGACGTAAGAATAATCTTCCTGATACCACAAGATATGAAGAGGGTTGAATTAAATGCTCTGGATTCTTACTTTACGATAAAAGATAATCAGATTTGCCTAGATAAAGGTGTGATTATCGATTCAGATGGCATACTATACAAAAATAGAGAATGTACCGATGTGCAATTGCCATCAATTCTGATCGATAGCTTCGGAGGAATGCTGTGTTTACCGGATGGTGTGTTCTTTCTGGGAGATAAGGATAATGGGTCGAGGCTTCTCATACAGAACTGCTATTTGCAGTTAATCGAATTAATTAAAAAGAAACGCAGACGAGATGGCCCAGCCTCTACTGGTTGCATGATTACTGGTACTCCTGGTATCGGAAAGACATACTTTGGTCTATATCTCCTCTTTTATATTCGTTACAATTATCCTAAGGCTATAATAGTCTGGCAATATAGTGAAAACATTTGTTATCAGTTCTCTCCAGATGGTGATGTGCAAGAAGGAGATATTAGCCTGTTTCGCAGAACACTGAAGAATCCTAATAACTTCCTTTTAATTGATGCACAAGATTTGACATTTAAATATAAGGCCTATATGATCCTGCTCATATCACCGAAAGTAAAAAGATTCAATGAGGCTGTCAAATGGTCGGGTTTTACTCAATATTTATGCCAATTTGGAATCATGAGGAAATCATTACGCTTTGGGATCTTCAATACAAGAATAAGAAAAATGACGAAGGTGAAGAGTTCACACTTGAATTAGTCAGGGAATTGTTAGACAAGTGGGGTCCAATACCCCAGTCAGTTCTTTTAAAATGGGATGATAAGACATATCAAAAGAAATACGATAATCTGATTTCTAAATCCGACTTAGAAAAATGTGTGAACTCTATTGATAAGTCAGGCATGCCTACAGATACAATTAGTGGTAGACTCGTACATCTTGATGTAAATTCAAACTTTACGGAATTTGTGTACCGTTTTGCTTCTTCGAGAGTATCTGACTTAATGATCCAGGCATATAAGACTAAAACAAAGATTGATGTTCGCAATTTCGTCACAAGCAGTCATGAGCATCCAATGATCACTGGATTTCGTGACAATCTGTTCGAAGACTATGCTCATCTAGAATTGCAAAGAGGTAGTAGGTTTAGGGTGTAATGCCTGAATGATAACTCAGAGGTAAACGAAATAAATATCAAAGAGATGGAGTGTAACTGGTTCACGACACTGAATGAAGCATATAAGAAATATTATAACAGACCAAAATCAAAGACATTTGCATCGATTGATTCTTTTAGCCTCAATAACAAAACCTTGGACTTGTACCAAATTACTATCTCAAAGAACCATGGCGTGAAAGTAGGGGACAATGGTTATAAATAATTTATAGTTTGCAGTTATCACTTTTATCACTAACTCAGGTTGTATAGATAAAAGGACTTAATGACCTCGACAAATGAAGGAAGAATGCGAATAACTTTAATTTATACTTTGTCGTGCCACTGGACATTTTTGAAACATTCCTTTTGCAAAAATACAAGACAACTAAAGACGAAGATTGTAAGAAAATTCCGGGATGGATTAATAAAATAACCCAATATGCATTAGAGATTGACTTGGGAATTAATAAAAAAGGCACGAAAAAATGATCTAGTGATGAACTATCGAGAGATGATAAAAATGAGGATTCATCAAAGAAGGAGATAGATATGAAAAAATGGAAGACGAAAAAGAGTGATGCGATGTTGGAAGACGATAAAATTGGGGAAGCTTCAGGGAGCAACATGGGTTCAGGACAGCATAATTTAAAGCGTTCTCATGATGCGGTGTTGGTAGAGGATGAAAGTGGAGAAACGTCAAAGAAAGGAAATAAAAAAGACATGAAAAAACGAAAAATAAAATAGGGTAGATAAAGTTAATTCAGTACATGCATATTCCTGTAATATATTTTCATTTTTGTTATATTAATAAAGCTGACCCTAGTGGCCGAATTTCGCATACATAATCGTGTTTACTTTTGCATGTGTATTTCGTATTGTATTATTATCAATGTACATTAACTCGCATATGATCGAGAATTTTCTTGGTAAAGTGATAGAGTATAAATTTTTTTTTCACGCAGACATGTATTAATAAAAAATTTTTCTTGGCAAATTTCACTTACAGGCTGTAAGAGAAAAGCATATGATATATTTTTTATTTTGAACGCTTATATACAGTATTAGTTTTATATAGATCATGGCATCCGAGCTTGAAGTATTGAAACAGTGTATCACTGAACTTGAAGCTAAGAATGCCAAGCTTGAGGCTGAGAATGCAGAGCTTAAGAAGGAGAATACTGAGATCCCCAATCTTAGAAACAAGCTCTTAGTGTTTGATGCTAAAATAGCTGAACTTAAGCGCAGAAATGCCAAGGCTCTAAGAGCAAATAAGGAAAATAATGAGAGGTGTGATGTTAAGGTAAAGAAATTAGAAGCTAGGCTCGTGATAGTGGAACAGAATGATAAGGAAGTGATACCAGAGGTGTTACCAGAGATATCAGCACCTAATAATAACACAGACAACAAGTCATCGGAAAATAAGAAAACAGATTTTTTCTTAGATGAAGTGCACAAGAAAAAGGTTAGTAATGAGATTAGGCAGAGGAACAGAAAAAAGAAATTATTGCGTGAATCATCTACCAAGGACTTATCTGAAGATGTGAGTTTACTTAATAAACCTCCCACCTCTTCTGTAACTCAGAACAAAGAATCTCGATCACATAAGAAGAAATTAGAAGCAGAAAATATTGTGCAGGATGTATTTGATTTTACCATGAATGGGTCTGAGAAAAAACAGCTAGAAGGTGCTTCATATATGACGGGAATTTTGCTTATAGGTCATAAGGAAAGTAATTGTCAAGAAAAGATAGAGTCTTAGGGAGGTTTAGCAGAGTTATCAAGTTCAAATGTATTGCAAAATATAAACCACTTATATGAGAATGCATGTACTGCAGAAAATGAAAAAGTAAAGGCTAATCAGGTGGAAATTCTGTGCTAGAGAAATTTTATTATAGGACTGGATAATAGTATAGGTGAAATTATGATCAAAAAAAAGGTGGGTACGAAAAAAGCAAAAGAACAGATTTACGATTTTATTCTAGTACACAATTCTAACACCAAATAAAATACTTTATATTAGTGCATCAATAGAGCCAGGAAGGTTTATGAGTTTACTAAAAAATAGGAGTTAATAAAATCAAGTATATCAAAACATATAATGCAAATGCTATTGCAGATTTATCTGTTAGCCAGTTTTAAACTATTAGTGATTATTTCTCCAAGAACCCCAACACTGAATTACCAGATGATCAAGAAGGCTCTAATATCGATTCCGAAGAGAAGATTTTGGATGATCAAACAGATGCATCGGAGATGGTTTCAGCTGAGTCACCTCTTTCTGTATTTTATGATTTTAATTCTTCAAGTAAAACGAGTTCAGGCAATACTTTCAAAACTGAGATAAGTATATCATCCACAATTTCTTCTAGTAAGATAGAATTATCTAACAAATCCAGACTCCTGATTTCTATTTTATCTGATAATCTATAAGAAAAACGAAAACATATCTTTGGATTGGTGTTAGAGTGTTTTTCTTCTTTATCTTTAAAAGATAGTAGTAAATGTTGTAAGTGGTTTAATCTTGATAGTTCAATACTCGTTCTTTATGTAATAGAACCATAAAGAAGAGAGTTTATGGAATGATATAAAAGGTGAATGGGGTGCTGGTGACTATTGTAGAGAATGAACTTATTATATCAAATGCAAGGATTCTCTTAATTGTAGAACTCTAATAGTATCTGTAAAAGCATAGATGAAAACTTTGTCATCTCTTATGTTGAGGATTCTTTCAATAACAACGAAGATGATGATAATGATGGTAGAGGATATTGTGGTTTTTCTGATGATGATAAAGGTTATTACTACAATTTAAATATCGACGAAACTTATAGAAAATTAGATCATTCAATCTACGCATATTAAGCTAGAATCATTTTTTTTCATATCGACACTTTTCTACCTGTCTCTCCACTAATTAATAATTGCAAATTACATTGTAAAAGATCATGTAAAAATAAAAAATTGGGAGCCCAGCAGACTCCCTCCTTTTATTATTATAAAAAATTATATTGCTACGATGATAACATAATATACAAATAAAAAAATATATCGCAATTACTTAGTGCGAATACATATAAAAAAAAAAATTATCTTTCATAAACAAGAATATGGATATGATTTCCCAGTCTATTAATATCAAAATATTGTAAAACTATATTTTGCAGATCTATATATTTTCTTACTTCTTAAGCAGTATCATTTATGTAGAGATCAAAATTGGTAAAAGAAACGTTATTTCTAATCATATTTTTAAGGTTGGTGACTGTCGTATTTGGGAGAATATTAATTGAATAATCACTGCTAACATCATAATTTAAAGTAATATTTGCCATTTTCGCTTTCTAACATAAAAATAAATAGTAAATAGAAATTCGCTTTCAAAAAAAAACATATAACAAACAATGTATATTAACCAGACCTTAAGAGTAAATTTTAAATAAGCCAAAAAAATATATAAGAGCAACGTTATTGCTAACTTACCTTGTAAGCAAATCTGCTTATTTTTATACCTCATATTCGTTAAGTCTAAGAACCTGCCAGAAAGAAAATGCATGATTAGTAATTATGTTACCTAAGTCTAATGCCAGTTTTTTTTTCTCTATAAAGCAACTCTACTCGGTCATAACTTCCAAACACTGAATCTATTCTGTTATTTTTTCTGGTAAAATTAACCTTCTTATAATCGATGATCATTTAAAGTAGGTTTAGATCTGACGATCTCAGAGATAGTGAAGATTCGAAGTCCCTGTAACATATGAATTTTGATAAAACTACTGATTAAGAATGTTATACTCATTGCTTTTATAGCCTTTTTAAGTCTTATTCTTATCACAGAATCGTATAAAGTAAGGAAAAAGGTCTAGACATTCATAATATTCGTTAATAAAAAAATTGTACTATGAGAAATGATTCTGCAGAAGAGTGACACTGCATAAAATTTAATGCAGGCCATTGATTATTAAAGCCGGTCAAATTTTTATTGCTATTTTTCAACCTAGGCCAAAATAAAAGCGGACCCATGGGAACCATTAAATCATATGATATGACATAATACGTACTTATTTTTTTTCTGGATCAATGTTGAAATAAATCGGTAAAAAAATATGATACTAGATGTTTGATCTGTTATAATAGGGTGCTTATTCTAAATTTGCAAATCGGGCTTGAGGTATATAGTATATAAATTTATTACTATATCTCATATAAGCAAATATCTAATCCCAAATATAGAAAACATGCAATTGTTAATAGATTTGCTATGTCCAATAAATGTGATGCCAAATTTAGTAAAGAATTTAATTATTTGTACTGTAGAAATTATTGTGCTATGTTAAGATGCCAAATAAAAAATATTAGTTAACTCGTGTTTAATTATTGCAATACTGAGTCATTTATATTGCATACTACTTCGTGTTGGATTATTACAGTATATACTGAACTAATAAAAATAAGTCGTAATTTATAATAAAAGGGTCTAGTACAAAGTTCTGTTCCAAATTCAGGTGAAAAAAGCAGTTGATAAAATGTGGTTGCATTAAAAAAGCACACATATATATTTTATAAGTATTTTTGAAAACAAACCTACCCCTCGAATAATCATGACCCAGTATATACATTTATTTTAAATTTGTAAATAGCTGAAGTGCCAAATATATTGAAATCTAGTCTCAAAAATCATGATGCATGTTAATTGAATGCTTTTTGTTATCAGATAAAACCACCTCTTTGAAAACAAACATATTGTTATTAATAATACACTCTACATCAAATTTATACACAGCCCAAAACCAGATATTGATATATATAACCACATAATAATAGTGGAGCTAGTGCTAATTTAGATTATATTTTATCGATTTTCTACTCTTCACACTAGATTGTTTTGTGTTGATAAGTTGACCTTTTCAAGCTACTATTAAATATACTCAGCTATGCAAAAAATTTCAGATCTATTATTGAAATGATAGGGCTTCTACTGAGTATATTTGTAGTTCAACAGACACATGATTATTATTTTAATAACCCAATAGTTAGTTAGGGTGGTTGGTCCAGTTCACAAAAAATATGCAATCTATTTATCCTTTATAATATAGTCTTCTCAGGTGTAGTTATAGCCTTTCAAGGCAGGCCTAGGATCTGACTATTACCTTCCTGCAATTTAATTTTTCTATATTCTCGATTTTGTCGAGAAGGGCGTAATCATCAACTATCATTGTCCTGTTGTAAGGAGAAGAAGACTGAACGAGCTTCCCATGCTTAGTCCACCAAACTACAAGATAAGAAATAGTTTGAATGTATCCATCTTAAAATCTAAATAAATAGATATATCTTTTTTTTTCTTTGCTCTGGGTGTGATCATCATCCTTAATATGAGGCATGTGTAAGGAGAAAAGTAATGCATACTTCCTAAATAACTAAACCACACTGCAGAGAGTAATTGAATGTATCTATCAGAAAAAAATATATATATATAAACATAAATAAAATTAATTTTTGATATAGGCATAAGTAGTTGTTTACTGTTTTCCTAATGCTATATCAGAGTGATATATTTTTTATATTAATATTTTTTTATTTAATTCCAACACAAGTAGAAAAGTGTCAATGTGAAAAAAAAATCTATGAAGTATATGCTCTCTTCTCTTCTTTGTAAATATGCATACACAATATATCTTCCAGTTTTGAATAAAAATAAATCTGATATTTTATTATTATATACTTGTTACAAACTGTTATAAGTCATTGAAATTGCTATAAATCGATAAAATCAGTGAAATTGCTACATATATATATTATCACTATACCTGCAAAATGGTTAAAACTAACTACTATAATGGTTTGAATCCTGCCTTATCACAGGCATTAATCAATCTGCAATATAGGTATAGTAATGAAATGTCTAAAATGTGGTGTTCGCGTATTCGTTATCTATTTAGAACACTTCTAGAAATAACCCAAAATACTTCTCCAAGAATGAATTTATCTATATAACTGAAAGATCTAGAGATAGAGGATTTATGATTAAAAAGCATTCATTTTATATTTATTGTACTGTATGTAACACTTTGGTATTTATTCACAAAAATACTATCGAATATGCTAGTAATCACCTGAAGAAATGCATTACCGAAAAACACCTTGCATATTCTAAACCTGTATGGAAAAATGAAGGAGTGCCAAGCTGAAAGAGTGTATTATTGCTCAGTCTCAATAAGATTGAAAAAATTTATTAAACTTATTAGGTTATATACAATAAAGGTTTGGCTCATTATGTTATGATTATTCACATGAGGATAGAAAAAGAATTGTAAATCGTTTAATTAATGATGCAAAAGTCATCCAATAGGCTTGGAGAGCTTTTAAATTGAGACCCAAAACATAGGTGAAACTAGTTTGGAATATAGTAAGAAATGATGGTACTCCCAATGAGAAGAAGTTTTTAAATATAACTTCTCACGATATAAGAATTCCTGATGATCGATATGTATGATATATTAATTGAAAAATTCTAGCTAAAGATGTACCTGTATATTATCAAAATGGCCTATATGATCATTATCCCTTAAATTGTATTGCATGCAAATTTGCCTGCATCTTTTTTTAAAAAATTAATTTTTATAATAAAATTTTAACAATTAATTTTAACAATATA